>MU189683.1:1197-20224 GCA_016904865.1 Pissodes strobi | reverse complement strand
AGGGCCAATACAGCGGGCCCTGACATCATTATGGCAGGGTCGACCATCCCTTCATCCTCGTCAATCGGACTGCTGGGTATCTCGGTCAACAGCAATATGTCCTGGCATGACCACGTTACTAACATCGCAAAATCAGTCTCCCAGAAGCTTGGTGCGCTATTTCGCAACAAAAAAACTCTATACACCGCAGCAGTTGCTCTTGCTCTACAAAGCGCAAATAAGACCGTGCTTAGAATATTGCTCACATATCTGGGGTGCCGCACCAAAGCACACCCTAAAGCTGCTGGATTTCATTCAGAAGAGAGCTGTGCGTCTCGTCGGCGACCCGGAGTTGACCCAGAATCTAGATAGTCTGGAACACCGCAGACATGTAGCCGAGATATCTCTGTTTTACAGATACTTTCACGGCAGATGTTCACAGGATTTGGTTCGCCTCATCCCGCCCCTGGCAGCTCCTGTCAGACAGTCACGACAGACGGCAAGAGCGCACCAGTTCGTCGTACAATTGGAAACACCTAGAACATCGCTTTACAAGAACTCCTTTGTCTGGCGCACTGCATCACTGTGGAACTCACTCCCAGGACATCTGTTTCCCACTAATTACAACTTGCAAATATTCAAGAGCCGTGTCAATCAACATCTTCGCACACACACCGCTCGTCGAGCGCCATAGGGTCTCCCTTTAGTGTGTGTGCCACTGCCATAAAAAAAAAATAAAAATAAAAACCGACAGGAATTGAACACCGGACCGCCGCGCCGTATCAGAGGTACATCTAACCACTCAACCACCAGAGCATTTCCAGACAATGCATTGCACCGCAAAGACATCGGTAAACTGAACCATAGAACTGAACGCTGATTAGTTACCCTGCAGCCCTGCTAGATCTAGCTATAAGTGGATAGTGGATTCTGCCGGTTCGTTCAGCGCGATCCGGCCCAGTTTTGTTAACTCGGAGCGTGGTGGGGATCGCGTCAGGGCCGGCTGTTAGGTACAGTGACTCAGTGTTGCTATGTCTAGGGATTTCCCCCGAATCTAGGGATTTTGAGAGATCCAGAGGAGAAAGGGATTTTTTCCGTTTATTTTTAAAATCTGGGGATTTTTTTATATTCTTATATATGTTGTAGCAACTGAGATTATGTAATTCTAAAATACATTTTTCTTGGTGCATTCTTTGCTAGCGCCATCTAGCAAGCAGTAGTTGTAGTTGCTACTAAAATAATTAGATAGCTGGACGGCTAAAACATTTAAATTCGAGGAAGCACATAGGTAGGTACTGAAGAAATAAAAGACTTCTGGGAAAAAATTGCAGACTTAAAATCAGGTGACGACTCTCCAATTTGTCCAATCCTGTGTAAATTTATGTTTAATCTGTTTAGTTTACCCCATTCCAGTGCAGCTGTTGAGAGAGTATTCTCCCAGGTGAATTTAAACAAAACGAAAATTCGTAACAAATTGACAGCTAAAACTTTAGTCGGAATTATGCACACCAAAGAATTACCAAAAGATAAAACATGTTTTAATTTTCCTATTGATTCGGATTTGATTAAGAAAATTAATACATCTATTTATGAAAAATAGCTGTCGCCTGTATTGATATTTTATTTATTATTAATAGTAAGAATGTTAATAATTTATTTATTTTAATCCATGCCTAAACGTTATTATAGGTATGCTTTGCTTTAATAATAGTACAAATGTTAGGTTAGTTATTTAGTTTAAATTTTTGTACGAACTTACTTTACATTTTGTTTTAAAATGTTAATAAATTTTTCTTTTTCATACTAGTCTTTTTATCATCTTAACTACCCTAAAATCCAATTTTTCTAAAATAAACATAAAATTAATTTTAATATTCCCATTAACATAGGTTAACAAATAAAAATTGACATTATTGACATTAGGTTTGTTTCTGCAGCGGTTTCAAACCGTTAGAAATAAGCAGGCGCATGCGCCCTAAGATTTTCCTGTTCTTCCAGATCAAACTGCGATTGCCAACTATTTTATTGCGTGTTTCTGCAGTCCGCCGATCGGATTTAAAACTGATTTGAAACTGTCAGGCAAGTTAGGGCTTTCTAGGGGGATTTAAGGTTCTTGTCTAGGGAGAATCAAAAATTTTAGCTGGCAACACTGCAGTGACTTTAAAGTCACTGTACTGATAGGTGGGGACCTCGCGCGTACCGTTCACGACAGGTGGCGCGGCATTCTACCGGTACCGCGCGAGAACTACGGAAATGTAAAATCAGTTTTCGCCACGGAATATTTTATAGAACTGGATTCAGAGTATTTAAATTAGATAATAGGAGAAATAATGACGTTAATAGCCCGTAAAATAAAAAAGTAAAAACCTAGAGTGCATACCATGCCCTAACAATGTAGTAACTTCGCTACAGTACTACTTCTTGCATTGATTTGGAGGAGTGGATAAGCAATAGCCGCTTGTCGCACTATTCAAAAGTGGCAACCTATGGGCGAAAAAACAGGTTTCTGCGCATGACAAAATCCACGCAGAATGGAAAAACGTAAACAAAGAAGAGACCGTTTTGTCAAATTAAGACTCAGTAGTGGATTTTAACGTAGAATGGCCGTCTTTTATAACTTATCACCCCAAAATCACCTGCCACCATCAAAATTGTTAACATGTTATAAATTCGGGCCCGAAGGGCACGAACTCCAGAGGAGCCCGAGGTATGCGCTATTTTTAAAAGCTAAAAAATTAAAAAAAAAACCGCTGAATCCGGTTAAGCTCAAGGGTTTCACTGAACTTAACCCGAAGGGAGGATAGACCTTCTGTATGGGCAGAATATGCAAATAGTATATGATAATGAAGCCCATCAAAAGGAGCTTCAAAGTATGAGCTTTGACATGTTCTGAAACTGATTATTTATGCAAGTTTAAGGTGTACCAAGGAAGCAGTGAAACGGGTACACTGCCTCTTTTTGCAATTTATTTTCAACAGTGCCGGTGTTTGACAAATTTGCAGAGCACAATATTTTTGCTGTTGAATGTATAGGACAAAATAGAAAAGTTTTCCTTAAGAATAATCTGATTGACGATAAAAATATTGTAATGTCCCAATCAGATTTTGCTACTTGTAATGACTTATCGGTATGTAAATGGAAGGATAGGGGTAACAAATCTGTGGAAATAAGGAAAATGTTCCAGGTTCAAAGTCTATTATAGCCTATACAAACACATGGGTGGAGTAGACCGATTTGAGCAGTATATGGCATATTACTCATTTCATGGAAAATCCGGCGATGGTGGCTAAAACTGTACTACTACTATTTTACGGATGCAGCTATAGTAAATACATTTATATTATATAAAACAACCATAAAGACGAAATACCCTATAAAAGAAACAGTGTTCAATGTAGATTATGTAAAGTTGTATTATGTGCGGAATGTTTTTACAAATACGATAATGAATGATAATGTTCAAATATCTATGTTTTAGTTTTATATATACTTTGTTAAAAACACTTAAATAAAGAGCTTATATAAAAATTGGTGAATAATGCTTGTGTTTTATTGAGAAAGGTAATTGCAGATATATTAGTTATATTTTCTATATATTTCCATATAATTTGGTGCTAAAGAAACGCTGGTAAAACCAAAGACATATAAAATTTTTTTATATATCTTTGGGTAAAACGATTTACTGATATTTTTTTACAAAAAAATAACAAAATGCTAGTTTAGAAATATCGTTACTTAAGGTTGTACTGCAACTTATTGGTGATAAGTAAGTGATACCCCTTTTCTTTGGTGGTACAACATTGCTCATTTTTATTACGATATACTGTACACTGTACCTGCTCAATATCCTCAGGGTCATATGCGAACAAAAGGGGATGTTTTCCTGGTATTCCATCTAAATACGCTAAATTTCCGAATTGCTTCTTAAATCTGGAATCAAAGAAAATATATCTGAAGAATCACAAATGACACGCAGCTTTAACGTCGTTTAAGTTAGGATCTTACTTACTAGTAGAGAGAGAAAATATTTAGAAGCGTCAAAATAATGGCAATAATTACCTTCTGTGTAGTTCAATCAATTGAACATTATAGTACTCTCCGCCAGGAAGAAACCTCCAGAAATTGCCAAAGAGTGGCAGCGATTTAGGACCAGGAATTTCTTCAAAAGGCCTAGCATCATTCCAGCCTTCTGGCTTTTCATCTTCTTTGTTTTCAATGGCTTTGTTTCCTATCTTCTGGTAGTAAGTTACTTTTTCATCATCCGTTGAGAGCACTTGAACGGAGGCTCCTTTAACGCTATTCGTTGAAACATTTCTAATTATACCGTCAAACAAACGGCGCTTTAGTGTGCACATCCTTAATTTTAGCAACTGCCAAATTAAAATTAAACAATATATTAAACAGCTAATAAGAGTTCAAAGCGAACGAACTTTTATGGTTAAAATCAAATTTCACTATACGATAATAATTATCTGAGAGTGTTGCAAAGCATTATCTAAAAAAATAAAATGTCTCTCTCTATCACTGGGCGAGCAAAGAAACTCCTGGCTGAAGCCGTTCTGTCTTTGCGTTATTAATAGCGTTGCCAGTTGGCCGGGAGTTCTTAGGCTAATCTTCACTAAGGTCATGGTTACAGACTGTCGCGATTATTATAGATCCGTTTTAATTAAGTAGGGATGGGACTCTAACATACTACAATCCCAAACAATTTGACCGATGCCTGTTTTCAATGTAATTAGTGCGGGGTCCTTTGTTGCCAGGATGCACAAATTATTGTGATATATATGTTTTAATATAAGTCATAAAATAAATTGAATTAATCGGAAAAGTGAGAAAACCAATATATCAGATGGTAGGCAATGCTCTAACTATACAATATAACTTAAATTTAACATGTTCAGAAATGTTTGATAAACTAATGAAAACAACTATTTGTCCCGTATTTTTGAAAAAAAAAATAGATTCACTTTACAGGAAAATTTAATTTTTTCTCAAGTTTTTTGCGCGTAACAAACTTTCTGAATTTCGTTTTTTTTTTCTCTAAATTAAATCATTACTTCTCGTTTTTCAGAGATTCAATTTCTACGCTCTTCCGGAAATATTTGAGAAATTCCGGAATTTGAGATACAGTCTCCCGAAAATTGGTAACTGTGATCTGGCAACGCTAGTTAAGTAGGATATACAACAAGTGTGTTTTACCGAAGAGAATGTTACTACGACTAACATTTTCTTTGGTTTTACTCACAGGGAGTATCGGGAACCACTTATACGCTAAGATCGGCGAGCCGGTCGTGTATATATATATATATAGGTCAGCGGAAATAAGATTATAATTATTATCGCGAAACATTGGAAGTTATTGCACTTTAAGTGACGTTTATCTCTATATATCGTGTAATTTCAACTAATATGCAACTAAATATAGAGTTCCCTTTATTTTATAGACCTAGGTAAAATAAACTGCTGCACATAATTATCGTTACAAGCGCATTTTTCAGTCAAATTTGATACCTTGTGGTTCCTAAAATACTGAACGGATTTCAAGAAGCAGGTCAAATTTGGAAAGATCTTTTCATCGTCTTTTGAATCATTGGTAACAACTTCTTAAATTTTGACCGGGGGCTATAATTCAGGGTAAAACGAAAAGTCGTACATTTTAACAAAATTTCACTGGCTCCTCCTCATTTCGTAGGAAGATCATGCTGATATTTTTTGAGTGGTCATATATATTGACAGTGCCTCGGGACATTTTTGGTTTTCGAAAACAATTTTTTTTTGTTTAATTTCATTCTCTGTTTCTGCACCAATTTGCCTTATTTTATAATATGCATTAATCAAGTAAGTCTTTGCTAACTTCTATCCCTCTCCTCCTGAAATAAAGAACTCGCCCTGAAAACATGTACAATGGTTATTTAGGAACTTAAATCAACAACAAAATCAGTTCATTGTTCACTAAAATGATTCACGTGAAAAATGAGAACAAATACTCTGGAGTGCGTCAAACAAAAATATTGATTGGATGAACATTTAAAACCTTGTTGGGTCGCCTCTATTTAGAATGACGTCTCTAACGCTCTCGGGCATAGAATCCACTAGTCCGGTAATCAAGTTTTGGGGAATAGCTTCCCATTCACGCAAAATCGCGTCTACCAACTCTTGCAAATTTTGATATTCATTAATTTCCTGATTCAAATGTAACTTAAGATTACTCCACACATGCTCTATAGGAGTCATATCCGGCGACCTAGAAGGCCAAATCGCTCGCGTGATATTGTTTTCCTTACGCAAGTTGTTGACGAATCTTGCTCTATGAGGACGAGCGTTGTCGTCGATTAAAAAAAAGTCGTCCCCAAAATCATCTGCAAAGGGTAAAACCATATCTCTCAAACATCTCTCTGCATACGTCGTGACAGTCATAATTTACTCAATCAATACAATCAATTCAGTCCTACCATTCCTCATGAGTCCATCCCAAACAGTCACACCGCCTCCTCCAAACGCTACCCTCGCTTCCCTATGCTCTTCTCTGAATCGTTCCCATCTTACACTCCACACTAAAATACGCCCATCGGAATTTTACAGGTTAAATCTAGCCTTATCCACAAACATTAACCTAGCCCATTCTGCTATGTTGATGGTAAATTGCTCATTCCCGTCTTGCAGCTCGATGGATCCTTAGCAGTTGGGGACACGCTACTCGTCTTCTAGCTAGTAAATTGCGCTCGTGGAGGCGACGCCATATGGTCATGCTGGAGACATTTAAGTCTGTAAACAGTGCTTATCTGCCTCGAATGAAGAGTTCTTCGGCGGTTTACAGCAAGCGGTATACATTAGTCATCTCTACGACTGGTCATACTGGGTCGTCCTTAGACTAGACATTTATTTATTTGACATTACATGTGTTAAACTACATTCCTAGCTTAAGTATGTCAAGTGGTATACTAAACTAACATTCGCTGTTAAGCATAGCATTGTTCGTCCAACGCCCTGGCCAGCAGATGGTGAAACCCTTAGGGGCCCTGATGTAGGCCTTAAAACTACTAGGATATGTGGTACTGCTTGTGGTGCTGCCCTTTACCTGGGATGCCCCTTCAAAGTCCTTATTATTAATTATTGGCATAGAGCTAATTGCTTTGGAGTACTTGTTGCTGGTAAGAGTATTGCTACCCGTGTTTTATGCCTTTCGTGGAATTGCGGTGTTCCCTACTACGAGGGGTGTAATGTCGACATCTTTTGGCTTTCGCAATATTTGAATTAGGTCAGTTTTCGACGTGTCAAGCATGACCTTCCACCTAGCATAGTAGGCAATAAGAATGTTTAAGTCCTCAAGGAAGTTTGATTTTGCCACTTCAGCTTGAGGATCAAGGGAATAAATCGCTGTATCGTCAGCAAAAAAGGCTTTACGGGTGTTGGGACATGACGTGATATCTGCCATATATGTTGCGCGACGATATGTCCAGTATGTCCTTCCAGATATCGCGTGCCTGCTTAAGAGTCTGGAAACAGACATGCGGCTGCTGTCATAAAGAGTTGCTATTTCTCCGAGAGAATGTACCAATCCTTTCAGCCTACGAAAGAGTACTTCTGCAGATTCGGAAAAATAAATATTATATCTAATTCTTACTTTACAGTATTTTCCCTCTCGCATTGACTTAGTAGTGTAGTTTTTCAATGAAGTTAATCCTTGATGCACAAGAATTGATAATTCATTGGTTCATTGAGTGGTCAAGCTGATTTTTGTATTTTTTAAAGAAAACAGATTATGAATACAACGAAGTATCAATACAATAACAATCAATGAACTTCCGTTGATAGGTGTTACCTACGTTTATATCAAAGGTTTTTTAACTGACACTTTTGATTTTAAAAGGATAAAATAGGTACTATGGGAACTTCCAATATACGGAGTAACCTGAATTTACTGTTAGAATCAGAGGATTAAAGAAAAACGTAAAAAGTAAAGTAAAATAAAGTTAAAACACGATTTTAAATATTCATCCAATCAATATTTTTGTTTGACGCACTCCAGAATATTTGTTCTGTTCTCATTTTTCACATGGATCATTATAGTTAACAAAGAACTGATTTTGTTGGTATCCAAGTTCCTAAATAAAACCATTGTACAGGTTTTCAGGGCGAGTTCTTTATTTCAGGAGGAGAGGGATAGAAGTTAGAAGACTAACGTGATTAATACACTTTATAAAATAGAATAAATTGGTGTAGAAACAGAAATTTTTGTTAAAATGCACGACTTTTGTTTCACCCTGTATTATAGCCCTCGGTTAAAATTTTAGAAGTTGTTGCCAATGATTCTAAAGACGATGAAAAGATCTATCGAAACCTGACCTGCTTTTAGAAATCCGTTCAGTATTTTAGAAATCACAAGGTATCAAATTTGACTGAAAAATGCGCTTGTAACGATAATTATTATGCGTAGCAGTTTAGTTCCTGCCGGAGGTGAAATGCCGGGTTGCATATACACAGTAACAGCACCCGTGCTACCTATATGCTTTAGGATGACTGTAATACAAATGTTCATTAAATGTACATGCTTTTCATGCGTTGGGTTAGTTTTGGTTAGTTTTTGTCGGTTACGCCTTCGCAGCGAATAAACCCTTCGCTAGCTCTGGGGCGCAGCCATCAAAAACTAACCAAAACTAACCCAACGCATGAAAAACATGAACATTTATATTACAGTCTGTATATGTCGCCGGGTTGAGGTTCCATTAGAATAAAGTATTTTTCGCCGTAATTATATAAATATTTTGTTTGTGCAGAAATCGTGGTACGCATTGTGTGGATAAAGCAGATTATTACCCTTTCCTTCATAAATCAATATATTTTTTATAAAATGTTATGTTATTAATGATATTTTTACCTATTAAAGATTAATGAATAATGTCGTGGTAGACCGTGGTTTAAATGATTGAAGTGAAACTTCTTTAGCGAGGGTAAGATCAGAAAAAAATGAAACGCTTATCAACGTTGAGACGGTTATCAAAGTGAAACGCCCTTTTAATTAAGCTTGCTCGAAGCTTGTTCCAGTACAGCTACAGGGTTGAAATTTTCAGGACAATTTGCCGGGGTAAAATGAGGACCCTGGACGAAACACTCCGGAGGGCCAGGAGAGGGGGAGAATAATCTTTTATAGGGTCTACATTTGACAATTGATTAAAGGGGAATTTTGGGGGAAATACCCGTTTTTTGGCGATATCTCTGCAACGGAGCCTCAGATCGAAAATCTGACAAGTGATGACCTCGGTTATGACCCCGATTCACGGGGTTAGAGAAACGTAATTTTCGGCGAAAAAGGCGAAGAACTTCAGCTACAAGGTCGGGGATGGCCAAAGTGGGAAAAAACAAATGCTTTATGAAAAAAAAAATTCAAAAAAATGGAAATAATTGAAAGTATTATAAAGCGAAATAAGAAAAAGAAAACGTAAAAAATAGTTCAGAAAGTTAATACAAGTATTATAAAACGAAATCAGAAAGAAAATCAGAAAAAAAGTTAGAGATAACGCGGTTTTCGGCGAAAAAAAGGCGAAGGAGTTCAGCTATGAGGTTTGGGATGGCAAAAGTGGGAAGAAAACAAATGCTTTATAGAAAAAAAATATAAACATTTTTGAAAAATATAGGAGAAAATTTTAAAAAACGTAAAAAAATGTTCGGAGAGTTAATAAAGGTATTATAAAACGAAATAAGAAAAAAGGTAATTAAAAAAGACAAAAGATTGTTTGGAAAGGTACTAAAAGTATTATAAAGCCAAATAAAAAAAAAATAATTAATAAAAAAATAGTAAAAATTGTTCGGAAATTTAATAAAAGTATTATAATATACATTTAGTTGGACCTAGAGTTTAAGAGAGGATAGGTCTATAGAGATTTGGTTGATCAATCTCTATAAAACATTTAGTATCAAATCGGTTGGACAAAATTTAAAAAATATATATTTTCTGTTTTAATTTTTTTTAGCTAGCGTAAGATATTTTATTCCATTCGTAAGTGAATTGATTTAAGGTTTAAATGTCTCTTGGTACGAGTAACCTTTTGTATTTTGTAATAAAAATACATAATAATAGCATCTAAAAATTCAGATTCCTCTTTTTACAGCAAATATTATAATAATATTTTTTTCGGTTAACCTAGTTGCGAAAATCTTCCTCATGGTGATAAATTAAATTTAGCTGAAAATTTTCCATGCAAATTTCACTTAATAAATATGTGTTCATAACCATAACAAAATCTTCAATAAAAAACAATTCCTTACCCTACATATTCTACACATTAATTTTGTTATTCCTAAATTATATAAAGATTTTGTTTGTGCAAACATCGTGGTATGCATTAGTATGGATAAATAGATTATATCTCTTTTCTTTATATGAATCAATATATTTTTTATAATAAATGTCGTGTTATTAATATTATTTTTTACCTATCAAATTAATGAATAATTTCGTGTTAGATCCAGGTCCATAGGTGTAACCAATACTGATAAGCATACGAAAAACTGAGGAACGTTTTGTGTTTTAAATTATTTTTAAAATAGAATAGTATGTCTTATTTTTTTTAGTTAGACCTATTAGGTTGCTCAATCTCTACAAACATTTTATCAAATCAGAAGGACGGTTATTTTGAACCAAACTTAAAAAATATATATTTTCTGTGTTAAAATTTTAGCTAGCGCAATTCGTAAGTGAATTTATTTATGGTTTGAATATCTGTGGGTGCGTGTAGCTTTTGTATTTTGTATTTAAAAATGATACGAGCATTAAAGGATGAAGGTTTCTACAGTAAAAGGTATAATAAGATTTTTCATTTTGATGCTGATGAACTAATTTAACTGAATAATTTACATGCAAATATCACTTAATAAATATGAATCCATAACAATAACAAAATCTTGAATAAAAAACAGTTTCTTACCCTACATATTCTAGATATTAATTTTGTTATTTCTAAATTTGTTTTTCATCTTTGAAAATTGTGTCAGATTTCTTAGCGAAACGCAAAATATATATCTTTTTAGATTTTCTTTTAAGGCTATAAATTATTCGTAAGCTGTAGTAAGAAAAATAAATGAACTGTTACATACCTATTATTACTAACTCAACCTAACCGATTAAGTTGAAGTTTTTCAAAATAGTCTCGAGGGTCAATATCTAACCGACTACACAATGAATAGTCTTCAGTGCAACTAATCTTTTCCAGTACTCGTGTACTTACTCAGTTCCACTATCCATCAAGGATTATAAACAATAAGCCATTTAAAAATTTCCAGTTATCAATTCTTCAATTTGTGCCATAACATTTATGAACATTTTATTAATAGAACCAAACGTTGATCAGTAAAATAACTGTGTTAAAAAAAGTTTAGACTGAAGTTCAGATCATTCGAAAAATATGGTTTGAATGACTGATAGTGCAAGAACATGTGTATCAAGCAACTTTGACCTATGTCATTAAAAAGTCATGCTTCCTACTTCGAATTTGAGGAAATTCATTTCCGATGACAATTTTCTGGGACGGTGTTAATTAGTAATAAAATTTACTTTCATTAAATTGTAAATATCCTGCTATTAATTCAAACACGTGGTCTGTCTGTCATGAGTGAAATTAAGTCCTTGATGATGTCCTTTGGCCCGTCCTTCAGTGAAACTTTTTATAGGGTTTATGCCATGCCATGGAGAGTTTGGCGCATTGGTACAAAATCACATTCTGCTTTATTCTATGTTGTTAAAAATTGCTTCAGTTGGATGATAAACACAACTTTACCATTCATAGCTTTCTTAGCACCAGGTAGTGTTAAGTCTCTTTTTGAATTCGCCATCCTTTGTTTATTTCTAAAATAAGTGCGACAAAATATTAAAACAACTTTAGAATTATTTGACGTATACAGGGTGGCAAAAAAGCGTGGCACATAAATTTACCCAGCCTTATTCTACATATATATTTTCGATTTTCAAAATTTTTCTTCTGTAGTTAATTCTACATTGCCTCATTTAAGAAATAAAAATAATCCGAATTTAAATCATTGCCATGAATAAATTAGCTAAATGCATATAAGGGAGACGCGGTAAGGATTACAGCACAGGCGCACGAGCCCAGAACCATGTAAAAACTATATATTTAATACTCGTCAAAAACGGCTCGCGAAGCGCGCCGCGGGAAAGGGAGATTCTGAATCGAGAGTTGAAAGCGTAGGTTACTAAGGAGTCTGGCAGATTCTTGCGGGATAGTGGAGAGTTTGACCACGGAAAAAATTGTGATTCCTGAATGACGTACTAAGTATGGCTGATGCAGGGATCACAAATTTCATAGTCCGTGGTTTAACTATCCGCGATCCGCGATTCCGCGAGTATCTCTCTGACCTTATACATGTCTCTATGTGGCGTCCTACATATGGCTGATGCAGGGGTCGCCATGTGGGTACATGTACTTCAAAATCTAGCAAGGACTAGTGCCCGTAAAGTTGTGGAAAGTTTGGTCACGGAGAAAATTGTGATCCGTGAACGACGTACTACGTATGGCTGATGCAGCTGCAATTTCATATTCCGTGGTTTAATACGCCATGATTCTGCGGATATTCTCCTAGCTGCAAATATGGACGTGTGCTGTGTCACGTGAACGACTTACTACGGGTATAATTAATTGAGAGCTCATAACTTATATCTAAAGTTCATAAGTTAAAAATGCCGCGATCCACACGAAGTCATGCTACATTTCAAGGCGAGGGAGAAATGGGCACAAACAACGTTTCCATGTGTACTATTCCAGGTCAGAACCGATTTTATTACGCCAAATTCATACTTTCATTATTTTAACTTTAATAAACTCTGTATTCTGTGAAGGCTCGATCCTGTTTTCTTGTCACAAAGGGCTGGCAAAATTTCGGCTAGACTCAGGGAGGACCGTAAATCGTTAAAATCTCTTTCAATAAGGCATGGCTCTAATTTGTGTGTTATATAATCAATAAGTAAAGATTTCAAGTTTAAATGCAATCAAAATTCACGCAGTAGGAAATTTAATTAGCACATAAAACTAACGGATTACTGACAAAAATAAAACAGACTTATCTTTCTATTACCTCGAGGACGAGCTAGTAGACTAAAGTTGTAAATCTCTTTGCAAAGGGTCATCTGGTACTGGCACAACAAATGCCGTTAGATGCAATAAGTTATAGACACAACGGCGACAGTTAGGGCTTTTTACGAAAAGAACAACACAGCTGATTTAAAGCAAGTGTATAGTTACATTGATTTATTTAATTTAGAATTGACCAGGGATTTACCCTAAAATGTTTTCGGGTATATATCAAGTTGATCGGGTTTAGGTGAGACAGAATAATATGTAAAAATTAGTAAAACTGGCCATACAAAATGAAGGAGCGCAGCTCTTGGTGATATCGTATATTGTAACGGAATGTATGCTATAAAATATTAGTCTATTCCGCTCCATTAATTCTACCTATTTTCAATGATTTTCGATGCTCGGTATAAAAGTCGGCAGTGGTACCTATCTATGAATGGATATATTTCGCACAATTAAGTTAAAGAGAACAGAAGTGAAGATTGGTATCTTTAATTTATGGATTTGTGTCGGTGAAGCTCACTTGATTTTGGGCAGTGTCATCTGTTCGAACATGGGCTTATCGCGTGTAATAGGTAATTGAATGCCTGTAATCCACAATAGATTGCTACATTTAACGTATGTTGAATGTTTCCTTAGTTTGACGCCGAGTTTCTTACAACGGTTGTCACGTGTTTTGAATTGCCCAATGAAGAAAGCCATTGAATTTAAATGGGTAGAATGTACAATTTTGAAATGAGCTTCGTTTAATCTGGTCTGAAAACATCGGCACGGTGAGTCATAATAATTTTTGATCTGAAAATATCTTATTCATCCCGCATATTTTTCAATAATCCTTTCATACTTTAAATATGTAATTAAAAATTGTTTCCAATTCACTTGGTTATATTTGGCTTTTGCATTGCATTTTCAAGTAATTGCGATTTCAACAATTCTGAGTTTTTGTGGTGACCTTAAGATTCAATACCGATTTTTTAGTGAATACTTGCGTTTCTTGGTCAAATTCGTGTAATTTGATAATGGTTTAATCCAAATTTATCGAGAACGGAATTATTTCGTCATTTTAAACGGTCACACACATTATTTTAGGTATTTTGATTTAGATTTGACGGTATTGTTTTGAAGATTCGCAGAGCAGATTTTATCTTTTCCTGTAAAAGGTAGTAAATTGAATTTGTAGTAGAATTTCTCTGGGTTTTTCCTAGTAATATTACTGGTTATAGTAAATTTTTTGCTTTTCAGACATATTTCATTACTTTTTCAGTTTATTTGTAACATAAAACTATAATTATTATTGCTTATCGTGTCAAAGTTTGATCCATGATGTCTCTGAATTAATTTGCGTATTAAAGAGGTTAAGCGCGTGTGTTAATTTACCTGGTTTATTTCTCTATATTGTTTTTCTAAGTGCCTATCTCAAGGCGAAATATTATCTTATCTTTATCTTTAATTAATTGAGTTGTAGTTTCCTTTCAATTGCGGTTTATGTGCCGAGAGCCATAAATATATATCTATTAAGTAACAGAGATTACTTATCTTGAGTTATAGTACGATTCATTTATCGAGAGTTTATGATGTTATAATAATTGAGGAAAACACAAAAAACGTCAAATTTTCATGTTAAAAGATATTGAAAATATCCGCCCTGGACCTCTTGACAAAGAACATTCTGTTAGAGAATTCTTCCCTAATTTTGTGGAGAGTTGCAGGGTTTATTCCCGCACACACATCGATGATGCTTTATCGAAGTTCATTCAGAGAATCCGGAACCATTTTATAAACCTTAGAATTCACGTAGCCCCATAGAAAGTAATCAAGGGGTGTAAGGTCCGGAGAGCGAGCTGGCCACTCTGTTGGACCCCGGCGACCAATCCACCTGTCCGGATAAGTTGCATCTAAGTCATTTCTAACATCTCTAAAATAATGGGGCGGGGCACCATCCTGTTGGAACGTAATGCCAAACTGGAATTCAAACGGATTTTGTGCAACAACGCCTTCAATAAGTGAAATGATGGTATCTTGCAGCATTCGAAAATATGTGGGGCCGTTCAAATTTCCGTCTAAAAATATGGGACCGATAATATGGTCACCCAAAATGCCCGCCCAAACATTTATTTTTTGAGGAAACTGAAAATGTCCTTCGCGAAATAGATGGGGGCTTTCATTACTCCAATACTTGCAGTTTTGAGTGTTAACTGTTCCATTTAAAAAAAAAAAGGTACTGTCATCGCTAAAACAAATATCCCTCAGATAATTGGGATTTGCTTCAATCCTTCGTGCCATAATCTCGCAAAACTCTAATCGCCTGTCAGGATCATCTTCTGTTAATTTGCGTACCATTCTCATCTTATAAGGATGAAATTTATAACTTTTTAAAATCTCCTTAACGGATGAATATAAAATATTGCATGTCTCGGCTACTTGTTTAGTACATTGCTGGGGGCTATTTACCATTTCAGCTACGACCGGCACTTGAACGTTTTCGCTCATTTTGGGCCTTCCAGATCTTGGGGCATCTTTTACCGTACCTAATACTTGAAATTTTGACAAAAGCTTCTGAAAGTATTTCCTGCACATTAGCCGTTCAGGAAAACGTTCATTGAAGATGCGAACTGCAGCGTGATAATTCCTATTAGCCTCGCCAAAGATGGCAACTGCTTGTATTTTATCTTCTAGCGAATGCTACATCTGAATTAAATGATATTATCGAAGTTTTCAGAACACTTGACAGGCACGTTTTGAAATGACAAATATCAGGAAACCATGGCAACTACAGTTAATTGTTGCATCTGGTAGTATAAAAGGTACCTACCGCCTCAATTCTAAAATTGGTCGGTATTTGATAATATAATGAATCAAATGTTTTCAAAGTCTAGGGTTGAATTAAGCATAAAAAGACCTTCAATATGAAATATCACATGACCAACTCTTCCATTTAAAAAAATATTCCGAAAGCACGCCCAGCTGTTATTTTGACATTTAAATCGGTCATTATTTGCTCAAAAAATAGAAAATAGTCTCATATAATACCGTTCCAAATTTCATCGCAGTATACCAAACGGTTCAAAAGTTAGAGGGGGGGGGGGGGGGGGGGCGACGGACATTACGTCCTCACTGCATATAGTTGTTTTTAATTTACCTTCTTTGATTTACTAGAGGACTGGGTTCTATAAGACACGAATTATTCTTTTCTTCCTAATTTCTAATTCTAATTATTGTTATCTAAATATTGTATATTCTCTGTTTGCATTGTCTTTAAGAGCTTGGCGCCCACAATTACATATATTAACAGTTAACAGGAGAACTATTAATCGAATCCACCCCTATCCTCATTTAAATTAAATTAAATAAATATAATAAATTAATTATTCTGACAACTTGGCGAATGAGTCAAATAAATACTTTTTTCTTCAAACGTCAGTAAATCCGTCATTACTCGACTGTGTAGGCCGCCGTGAAGTTTCGTTTTTCCTCCGCCGGAGCTTTACTTTTCACTTTTCCGCCGGCGGAGGTAAAAGTGTTACCATAGCAACATAGATACAATACAAACAGACAGCAAAATAAGCGTCAACAACTCAAGATTTATTAAACTACAATTTGTATTTATCACTCAATTTGTGACTGCATTTCTAAAAATCACTAATTTAGGAACAAATTGGTTATTATTTAATCGAACTTACTCAACAACTGCTTATCAATACGGAATTAAAACGCAATCGGAGACGCATTCTTAAAAAATAATTATTGTTGACAGTGTCCACTGACAGCTTGATGTTACATTTCACCGACACCGTTCTAGGCAAGGCCACCTACGACCGTGGTCTAAGCCGCCTTGCGAACGCATTTATCTTTAATAAGAATTAGATATTATTACTATTAAAAAGAGTTGTTTTTGCATTAATTTGTCGACATTTGAAGAAAAAACAGCATATTTTATTTGGAGGAAAAGTTACTTTTCATGGCTTGCTCTCTATTACCAGCCTCACTCCGTTCGGCTGTTAAACACGAGCGCGCCATGAAAAGTATCACTTTTCCTCCATATAAAATAATATACTATTCATTATCAGGGCAACTAATAATAACCTAAAAAAAGAACTAGGAACTATTTTATTACAATATCTAAGATACTCAAAATAATCATAGTTTATTGGTGCGACAATAGTCATAATAATAATGGTATACAAAAGAAGGAGCGCAGCTCTTGGCGATTACCGTATATCTTAGATACTCCAAATAATCTTAGTTTATTGGAGCGACAATAGAATAATGGTATACAAAAGAAGAGAGCGCAGCTCGTGGTAACACCGTATATCTAAGATAATCATAATTTATTTGTGCCAAGATAATCATAATATAATATATTTATGCCAAGATAAACATCAAAATCATAATTTATTGGTGCGATAATAGTCATAATAATCATAAATTATTAGTACCACAAAATATACAATATTTTACACAAGTCAGATTAAAATAAAGAAAAAAATGCAAGAATAAAAAATATATAAAATACACCAAAATACGTACTATTTTAGTGTAAATTAAAAGAAACACCAAAAGCAATAGATTAGAAACATTATAACAGGTTAAAATCACAACCAAGTAAAATGGATTAAAATTAAATGATCAGCCTTAAAGGAATAATACAGTTTTATAATAACAATCATAATCTATACTTTTATAAATATGAGATAAGCGTAATCACAGCATAGTTTCACTACTGGTATAAAATTCATCCGAATCGAAAATTGTAGTAGTAGACGACGGCCCATTTGCACCAATTCAGGCAATATTGTTACTTATTGTTGACGTGTGTTGTATTTTGTGTCTGGATAATATTTAAATTATTTTGAGTGGCTTTATATGGCAAATGTACGATAACGATGCATCTCAGGTAAAAAAAATTATATATAAATTAAAAGGCTGGGCCCGGTGAGCTCCCCTTGTCGCAGAAAAGATGTATGCATTTCCTGTGAGATATCAGCTATCGTCCGCGTACCGAAAACACACATTTGTTGCAGTAGAGACTCCATGATCTTTAAAATAAAAGACTGGGCCCGTTGAGCTCCCCTTGTCGCAGAAAAAATAATGGGCTGGTTTCGTTTCGATCCCCCACACTGCCAGATCCTTTTAGAGCAAGTAGCTCGAATCTTGACCCGTTGGTTGCATGCCAAAAAGATGAGTTATACCAGCTTCAATCGCGTAACTTTACCAAACACGGGTGTTATTGTGCCTCCTGACATAAAATCAAAGTTAAACATCACTAATATTATTGTCCATTTCCATAAATGGGTAGTACGTGCATGGTTAGTTTGAGTAGTTGGATTATTTGGGTTAGTTTGTGTTAGTCCCTGCATTTTTCTGTCTCATTTTATTATTGCGTTTGTAATTTTACGATTACATTTCTTGCTGTGTTATTGACTTATCATATATTTATTTATTCATTTGAGTATATTGTAACTGCTACATTTTATTTTTACACTGTCTTGATTGAATTTCTGCAATTTTATGTGACCTATCGTCGGTTAATTACCACAATTTTTACTTTTTATTGTTTATTCCTTTGACATATCACTGTTTGAAATAACAAGATCTGTCTGTCTCACCTTGTCCTAGTTAACCTTTATCTGGGGTAAACTTGTCCACTGTACGTTACGAATGTTGTAGTTACGTGTTCTCTTCTTCATTAATAAAATCCACCTGCGGGTAAGATGGCATTTTTAATTATGTGGCAAATGGATTAGTTGTTTGGCATCCAACGCCTTTTATTTCTAGCATTAGGAAGGCAGTCTATTTTCAGGAGGAATTTAAAGTATTAGCTTAGTAAGGCATAAAACTCTGAGCGACAGAGGAAAGTGGTCCTAGAAGGGTAAGTAATTATCGGAAGTAATTGCACAAGTGCATCAAAAGTATCGATAATTTTGCATGACAGCGTGTTGTCTAAAAACTGCATGAGTTTA
>MU189682.1:33890-49803 GCA_016904865.1 Pissodes strobi | reverse complement strand
TTGATATTGATATTCATGTACATATATATAGCTATAGAATAGAAGTACTGTAAATGCTATTGGCGTGAATAAAATTTTGAATTTTGAATTTTTTGAAGTATTTGCATTTTGTATGGATGGAGTTTATGCATTTTCAGTGTTTTTCTTACAGTCTCGTGTGATATTCCTGTCTGTTCTGCTACTGTCCGCAAGGAGTTGGTGGGCTCTGCAGCAAATAATCCCAAAACCTCGGGCTCCTTTTTTCATCACTCGTAGGTTATTTTTTTTTCTATTACTCACGGAACCAGTTTCGGAGAACTTTGCCACCAAATTCAGCACATATCTGTGACTTATTTCAAGATTTCGATTTCTTTCATTGAAAACCAATGCCGTCCTTCGTGCGCACTTTTCGCCCCCCCCCCCCTCCACCCCCTAGAAAAATATCTGGCTACGCCCACAGTGCCACCTAATCTTCTAAACAGTTGTACTTCAAGGAGACCCAATGCAATAATTTTTGGGTAAACATTAACCTGAAATCCAAAATCTCAATGCAGGCAAGTTTAATTTGTTTCTGCAACTTTGAAACGCGATAACTCGGAAACCTCTGGATAAAAACCAACAAAGTAGGATACCACTGAAAAGAGAATTGAAGAATTGAACACCTTTTAAAACGATGTACCACTTGACCCCCATTCTCATTTAAGATTCTAAGGGTGACATCTACCCCTCCTAGGGGGTTGAAACAAGAAGGCTAAAAATATTCATTTAAAGCGTCCCCCTTACGAATAAAATTGACGTGTCTCCGATTTTTCATATTTTTAACTGCAAGAAAGGTATTAAGGGTGGAAGGTTTTCAAATATGTTTATGCACAAATAAAAAAAATATATATAAAATGTGACGGTAATGTGAGTATTTTAAATAGACCAATTTATGTAGCAGACCACTGATTGGAAGGGGTTGTGGTACGCTTGTAGATCAACTGAAGAGCGATCAAGTTCTTTATAATGTTTCGCAATGCGAGTTTTCAAGACCAGTACGCAATCAACGTGCATATCGTGCTGCTACTTCATTTTGCATTGTGGAAGATAATTTAGTCAAAGATCTCGATTATGACTACAATTATTCTTTAAAAAAGGTGAAGTGTTTCGCACTCAAGTAATCACGTTCACCGGTCTAGTTTCCCAAATTTCGATAACTATGGGAAATAATTTAAAACTCCGGATGAAAGAAACCAAGAAATATAAATAACAGAAGCTGACTCGAAAAAATAGGAAGGAAGAGTGGAAAAGCAGTAAAACGAAGAACATGTGAAACTTTGACTTGCTATATACCTTTTAAGATCTAAAATTCGTAGACAAATTGCCTCCAGGAAAACTACATCTTCTTGTGGGAAAAAATGTAACCTCAAATACTATTTAAAATGAGATAACAATACGCGAGGCGAATATTAAAATGTTCTATCTGCACTTTTTTTGAAATCTAGGATTTTCGTTTAGTTAAAATATTTTAATAAATATTGTCCTATCTACACTAACTTAGAACAATTTCTATTACTGTTTAAGCTAAAAAATGTGTTCTTAAATTGTTCTATCTTTTATTCTTAGCATTCTGCTCCGCCAATGGAATTGTCGGAATTTTGCAGATAGAGCATTATAATTCTGGGAACTTCAGTTTGACGCCGTTATTCCCGCGATACATGCGAGCTATTTTGTGTCCACAATTTCGGCTTAAAAATCGAGAAAAAAAAAACAAGAAAATATGGTGAAAGATTCAGTAAATAAGTACCTAAGTAATAATCTGTTATGTAATTGTTGTATTTATACTTGCTATTTTTTAATTATAACAATCAAACAGGAAACTTAACATAACCTCAAAGTTTAAAAATAGCAGATAGAATAATATAATATTAAATTTTAGGATTACTACTGCAGGGTTAAATAATAAATCAAGGGATCCTTCTAGTACCTTAGATGATGAGAAAAACGACGCAGATTATATACCAGAGGCATCAACGTCTGATACAAGACCTTGGCCTAATAATAACGTCAAACAAGATGAGAAAAAGTAAGCATAGCTTTAAAAATAAATTTAGTATAGTGTAACTTTTTGCTTAAGGGTATTTTTCGGTTTCAAAGAACAATATAATTTTAAATTTTAGGATTACTGCTGCAGGATTGGATTCTGACGATGAATTGCGGGATCCTTTTCATACCTCAGATGACGAAGAAAACGATCCAGATAATGTGCCAGAGGCATCAACTACTACAAGGACTTGGCCCGGATTTAACGATATTTTGAATGATACAGCCGGTGTCGATAAAAATGAAACGTTGTCAGAAGTTTCTAATGATTCAAGAGATAATACATCAGAAAAGAATGAGAATAACGACAGAAAAAAAAAACAAAAAAGTAGGCATGAAAATAATTAAAAATGTTGAAAGAAAATTATTGTTTAATTTTTAGGTTGACGCGGAAAAGAATACGCGAACCAGAAACATGGACACGAAGTGTGAACCGAAAATTATGTAAGCATGGAAAGGAATATAGAAATGTTAAAGGTGTTGTAAAAAAGCCAGAGAAATGAAATGCAGAAATTGTAATTGCAAATTTAAATGTCAAGAAAAAATTACCAAACAACAAAGAATATACATGAAGAGTTTTGGACATTATCGGATCAAGGAAAATTGCATTTTTATAACAAAAATGTAACCAGGTGCTACAAACAAAGAATTACAATTAAAAACAAGGCTTCAAGAAGAAATTTCTCTTTCGCATTTTATTTTAATATGGTTGAAGACACTGTAAATGATTGCCGGGTGCGAGTATGTAAGAAATTTTTTTTGAATACCTTGGATATTAGCCAAAGAAGAATTTGCTATTTTTTTGAGCAAAAGAGACAAGAAACAACTGGTGCGCCAACAGATATCCGTCAGGGCATACATCCTAAGAAAAAAATCCCGGAGCAAGAAAAAAACTTCGTAAGGGAACATATTAATTCTATTCCGCGAATCGAATCGCATTATTGTAGGATGAGAACGAATAATAGTATATTATTTTATATGGAGGAAAAGTGATACTTTTCATGGCGCGCTCGTGTTTAACAGCCGAACGCCAGTGAGGCTGGTAATAGAGAGCAAGCCATGAAAAGTAACTTTTCCTCCACATAAAATATGCTGTTTTTTCTTCAAATGTCGACAAATTAATGCAAAAATATCTCTTTTTAATAGTAATAATAATAATTATTATCAAAGATAAGTTGGTTTGCAAGGCGGCTTAGACCGGTATCGGTGAATAGGCACAGGTCGTTGCTATAGTAATGTAACATAAAGCTGTCAGTGGACACTGTCAACATTAATTATTTTTTTAAAATTGCGTCTCCGATTGCGTTTTAATTCCGTATTGATAAGCAGTTATTGAGTAAGTTCGATTAAGTTAATGAACCAATTTGTTCCTAAATTAGTGATTTTTAGAAATGCAGTGCACAAATTGAGTTATAAATACAAATTTTAGTTTAATAATTCTTGAGTTGTTGACGCTTGCTTTGTTGTTTGTTTGTATCTATGTTGCTATGGTAACACTTTTACCTCCGCCGGCGGAAAAGTGAAAAGTAAAGCTCCGGCGGAGGAAAAATGAAACTTCACGGCCGCCTATACAGTCGAGTAATGACGGATTTACTGACGTTTGAAGAAAAAGAATATTTTGATACTTCTCTTAACTTTATCCTGCTTTTTGAATTATAGAGGAAATGGTGTAATGAGAAAAGTATTACGCCAGTTGAAAAGAGCTGTTATCCAAACATCTTCAATTATGAGTTTAACATCGAATTTCTTAAACCAAAATCTGACAGGTGTGACATTTGCGAAGAATATCGTATTTTAAAAAATGGTGGCAAACTAAATATAGACGAAGATAAATTTAAAAAACACTTAAAATCAAAGGAAGCTTGCAAAATAGAAAAAGATAAGGATCGCCAGGATGCAGACGAAACAACAGCCGTTATTTGTTTTGATATGGACAATGTCTTTGCTCTTCCACGATATAATGTTCCCTGTTTCTTTTATTCAAAAAAATTGAATACCTACAATTTGACAGCTCATTGTAACGTAAACAAACGGGGATATTGCGCTGTATGGTCGGAAGGTAGGCATGGTCGAAACGGCAGAGACATTGCTTCTGCCTTGATTGCCACTCTCAAAAAAGTTTTGGATGACATCCCGAATATTCAAAAACTAATTCTTTGGTGGGATGCTTGCGTTCCTCAGAACAGGAATTCAGTTATGTCGTTTGCCTTAAAGAAATTTATGGAAGAATTTTCGCAAATCAAGGAAATCACACAAAAGTGTTCAGAGCCAGGGCACAGTCAGGTACAGGAAGTAGATAATCTGCACAGTCAAATAGAAAAACGCCTATAAGACATAATTATCTTTAGTCCTTTAACTTTAGTTCGATTGCTTCCTACAGTGAACCGAAAAAAAACCATTTCGAGTATTTCACATGCAGGCGTATTATTTCATGGATTTTCAAAAGTCCTCCGAGAATATTATTTTTAAATCCGTACCCTATGCATCGGTGAAAGTCCTCAAATATTTACCAGAATTTCCTACGAAAATTTTTTACAAAAAGGATCAAGACGAAGATTTTCTACAGGGAAATCTGATTTTTCGTATTGGAACAAGAGGCCACAAAGAATTTTTCAAGTTACCCGATGTTAGACCGTGTCCGGTGGTAAGAAAATTTTTACTCGCCGAAGATAAGGTACATCAATTATACCAATTATTTAAATTCATTCCAGACGTCGATAAACAGTTTATTAAAACCATGTTTTACGAATTTAAAGATAAAATGCCTAAGAAAAAAAAACAATATAAATTTAGGCCGGACTGAAGAAAAACGCGTTTATTTTTTATTAGTTTCTGTTGTTTACTATAATAGTATGTCACAATAAAGTTGTGGAAGATATTTATTTGATTTTATTTAGATAGAACAATTTCTAAAATAAAATTGATTTATGTTTTGATTTTTTGTTCTATCTTCATAAACTCTTTTTTTTAATTTTGTTTTTTATTTTTTTACAAAAAATACAAATGAGCAAAAATATCACAGATAATGTAAAACTACATAGAAAAGTCAATAAATTTTCTTTTAAGTAAATAAAGCCAATTAAAATTGTTTTTTGAATGGCCATTTTTTTAAACGCCTTTCCTGAAAATTATTGTTTTAGTAGATAGAACATTATAATATTCACCTCCCGAATAGACGGGCAATTATTATTAATAAATATTGGCACGAGGAGGTATAAGCAAGCACAGATATTCATCATTTATGCATGACATTAATAATACCAACCTCTAGCAATGATTTTAAACCTTCAATATATTCACTATGGGCATTTAAATAGGTATTTCTGAAATCATAATGTGGACGTGAAGCAATTTTCAACTAAGATTTAAGTTCAAAATGTTAAATTGGCTCCAATAAAATAATATATACTGACAGACAATTCAATTTTCTGAACGAATAAAGATTGCAGAATTTAATGAAGATTTTAATTCTAAACACTCGTGTATGATCAAAAAATCACAAGTTTAAATAAAATTAGCTTGGGCTTTTCTAAATAAAAATATTAGCATCCAATATTTCATTTTTTTTTTACTTAAAAATCACTTTTGTATATACTGTCTCTGGAATAAATGCTGTATATTTGCATAGAAAAGGCTACATTAATGAACTACATATACATACCCGTCATATCCATGACCATTAACACCTAATATCGCTAATGTTATTAACGAAAAAAAACGCACAGCCGCCATTATTTTGGAGAATTGAAATCCAATCTAAAGTTTTCAATTTTATAATATTCGTTGTTATCAAAATATCACTTACGTCATGGACCGCTTTCCTGAGGACTTAATTACAATCTTGATTGATTCATTATTTGGAGATCAAAACTATATTGAATTACAATTTTTTTTATGTTTAAAATGTCATCCATCATATTAGCAACATTTTGATACACGATAAAGATTAGATTAAGTACTTGGCAAATTTTTTGTTTAAATAACAATGGACATTGAATTTGAGTATGTTTGGATAGGTGAGGGGAGGCTTAAACAATACTTATATATCTTAACTCCGATTATTTGACTATCTTAGAACTTAAGCTAGTCTTGATTGTTAGCCTAAGGTAAAATTGTGGCATTTAAAACGCATGTTCTTTAGTTAGCTGTAGCTACTTATAGAGCTGGTCGGACTAATAGTTATTTATTAGACTAGTGCGCTAGTGTACTCCTGCTTATAATGCTTATATAGGTCCTACTTTATTTATTAAAATATCCGATAATACCCCTTTTATCTAAGTGTGAATAAGGTCAACTAGTTACATAAAAAACTTACTTCGCATCAAAGACATTTAAAAAAAAACAATAGACGGAGTAGGTCTTTCATAAATTACCAAATGTTTGCATGCCAACATTAGAAATATTAGCGTGAAGAGGGGATAAAATAAAGAATGAAATGCAATGAAGATGGCGGCCGAAGCGCGCCAAACATTTCATTTACATTTCATTTACGTACGCCCACAACGACGCGCCTGCGACATGTTTCTCCCGTCGTCGGCGCACCATAGGCGTAACATTTTAGGGGACACCAGTTTAAAGTCAAGGTAGCATTGAAATAAGCCTGCTGTCAAGCAGAAAATAATAAGCCATCACAAAAAGAAACATAACTAGATACAAAAGAATAATTTATTAATACTGAAATATGCACATAACTAAAAAAATAAATTTCGCAAGTCACAGTTCGGGAAAAACCAATTTACGTTTAATTGATAATTGATTAGAGGATTGATATAATAGAATAGAATGGAATATTTATCAACGTTTTTAGCATTTACAAAAAAGAGCCACCAAATACTGCACAGCAAGTTACAACTATTTAACAAGTAGTAAATAAATTATTAACAATAAAAAATAAAATATATTCAGTATTATTTGATATCATTTGTAATAATATAATTACCTAGATAGTAAACAACAAAAGAAAGTATATATTCACCCAAATTGAAATTCACAATTATTAAGGTCTTGCAAGATTCCATAACAATTTTTTTAAATGTATTAGGTTTAATATTAAAGAAATCTATATTTGTTTTATTTGTAATTTCATTTGACAATTTTGATATTCGACATAATGTAGTATTTACATCGTAGTTAGTCTCTAAGAGGCGTGGAACATTAGTTAGGGAGTTAGTCCCACCAGCTGCAGTAATTCCAGAGAATTGATCATATTATTAACTATTTGAAATAGAGTATATAAATCAAAATATTGACGTCTAGAATCCAAAGAGCGAAGATTTAAAAGTTGCATAAAATCATCATAGTTATATTATGTTATAATCAATTTATATGATGCAAATGCAGATTTTTTTTGCACTCTTTCAATTTCATTTTAACTGGTAGAAGAGTATGGACACCATAATGGAACTGTATATTTCACTACAGATTTAACAATAGCACAAAATAAATCTTGCAACATATATCATTGAAATCTGTCAAAGTACGAATCATAAAACCTAACATTTTTAATGCACTGTTTACAGCTGTCTGTATATGATCCAAAAAATTCAATTTAGAATCAAACCAAATGCCTAATTCCTTAACCAAGAAGATTCTTTCTAAATTAGTAGAATTAACATTAAAAGTGCAATGGATAGGATTCTTTTCCTAGCAAAAGAAATAACTCTATATTTTGCGACATTTAAGTATAAATAATTTTAATTACACCATTCAATTCAAAAGTTGATCGATGTCATGCTACAAGCTTCTGCCTTTTAAACAATTTATAATTTTATAGAATTTGATATCATCTGCAAACGAAAGGAAAGGATTAGTTATATAAGATTTTAGGCCGTTAATAAATATATTAAAAATGAGAGGTGAAAGGTGGCCCCCTTGAGGGACACCTGAAGGTACCGCTGTTTGTAAAAAATAAAATTTTTATTTTTACAGCTTGATATATATGCCTTAAGCGATCTTCGCACCATAGTAAAAAGCTTCCGTGTATACCAACTGTTTCTAATTTTGATAAAAGTACATCATTGTCAACTCTATCGAACGCTTTGGAGAAATCAGTATAGATTACATCTACTTGTGACCCATTCTCCAAAGCTTCCGATATAATTTATTCATAAGTAACTAAATTCGTATGGGTGGAGCGACAGGGAAGAAAACCATGTTGTTCTGGAGCAACTAATCTATTTAATTCTGGATATACCTTATCTGTTACTTTTGTCTGAAAAAGAAAAAATAGATATCTTTGAAATGGCGCGGTAATTACAAATATCTGGTTTAGCCCCACTCTTGAAAATGGGAATAACATGATACATTTTCCGTACATTTGGGAAAACTCCGAAATTTAAAGAATCATTATACAGAATAATTACAGGGTGTCGCTAGCCGCCGTGCCGGTCTTCTTGGGAATATATAGAAACAAAGGAAAAAATAAATTTCATTCATTACGAAATAAAATTAATTCGGTGTCCATAATTAGTATTCTGTTTCTGGAATTTTTGTGTTACCTCATGATGAATTCTCATTTTAAAGTATTGCCTCAAGACGAGTTTTATTAATTCATGCAGTGGCCATCGATGCCCGATTCTTCAAAAAAGTGAGCGTCAAAATAGCCATATATGCCACTTGGCAACTTCTTTATGATATTTATTATTAGGATATTGCTGACATATTTTATATTTTTATTAAAAATATTTGTTGTTTAATGAAAAAATCTAAAATATTTTTCTGCTGCATGACATATATCAACAACTAAATTTGAAGGGTTAATTAATTTCCATAGCGTTTCGCAAGTAATAATTTTGACAAAGAAACATCGGATTCTATTAACTCACGACACTTTAAACATGTAACATTTTTCTTTAAGACTTTAACTACAAAACCTGCCATATATTATTATGATACTATATCTTGGACATAGTCTGACAAATACCATGAGTTTAATTCATATTGAGGATACTGCTCTATTGTTCAATTAACAATTTCTTCAGCATTTTTAAATTCTTCGGATTCCATTGTAATTTATTGTTAAGGTGCCACTTCCTCAAGTAAGGGTGGAAATATTTTCTAAATTAATAGCATTTCCACCATCACTTGCCTTCACCTCACTATTTACAGTAATTAATCTTTTGTAGGTAGGCTCAAACTGCCTAGCAGTGGGATTGTTATTTTATATCCCCCTCTTCGCCTGATCGCCCCAAAAAAGAGCTCAATATGACCTTGAGATATTTTGTACGTTGTAATGTATAATAGGCATTTATTTTCCAAAACATGTACATCTTTTTACCCTGTTATTCTTCGAGATTTTGTTACAGAAACACTTCCTGATCTTAAAGTTAATATATAACTTGCCACTTCATTGAAATAATAAAAAAATTGTTCTGCAGTTGCAGGCGACAATGGTTTTTTTTATAAAAATACTTCGCCAGTCGTGTTCTCGAGTTAAGTATATCAAATATGTTATTGAATTTCAATATAAATGATGCAGTGGCTGTGGCATTAGGAAAGGATGTATTAGTTCCACTTAGATACTGAAGCGCATCGACAACACTCTTACCAAGAGTTTGCGCTGCAATACGAACTCTCATTTTGTCTTTTGCCCACTGCAAATGCCGTAGTCTGACTTTAGTACCTGCACCTAAACCTTCAAAGCTCTATTTTTCTTTTAATTTCAAAACATAGTTCCAATCAATAGTATTTCCATCTTTATCTGTAAGGTATTTTTGAGACCCAAAGCAATTTCTTACGAGCTTGATCATGTGGCAGGGATCCAGATAGATGTAAACATTTTCATTTGTCATCGGATATTTAAAATGAGTTTTTAGGTGTTGTAGATCGCTAAAATCACCACCAAGCTTCTGAGCCATGCGCAAGTTTACTGCCGCCCTATCAAATGTTACGGAGGTAACGATGACCCCGGTTTCATGGACAAATTCTAAACACTTATGCACCAAATTGGTTTTTTTAATTAAGCCGTCAAGAAGAAAATAACCAATAGGTAACTTCAATGAATCATTAATGGCTACAATCATGATGACTAAGGCTTCTTTAGCCTCTGGAAGAATGTCTGCATCAAGTTGTGAGCCAATGTCTATATATCCAGTAAATTTAGTCCCAGTCCATTCTATTTGTCTTCGAACGGACGTTTCATCATGTACAGGGTGGCTCGAATTCGTGTCTATGTATGGGGAACTCGAAAACCGTAAGAGATACAGTGTCGGTCAAATTAAGGCAAAATTGCGCATTTGCCGATGCAAGATGCCGTTTAGAAAGTTTTAAAATTCCGAGTATTTACGGAGATATACGAAAAAAACCGAAATTTTGAAAAATCGTTTTATTTTTTTCCTGGGCTTATTTAAATACGGATTTCAAATCTAATTGCACTTTTGCATTTCCACTTTTTCCGCTCTATCCAATGATGATATCCAGTTTGAAATCCGACGTTTCGTCTGCAAGGGATCATCATCAACTTTCTTTTTTTAAATACGAACTTTAATTTTTTTTTATTGTTTTTCAGATGGTATTGGCGTTATTAATATGAGTATGTGTTTCTTTTTTATTTTTTTATTTTCATTATTTTTTTATTATTTTTATTTTATATATTTTGCTTTTGCGTGATTTTAAATAATTTAAGGTAGGTACTTTTGAAATTGAAAATTGAAAATATATTTTTTTGTTTTTTGCATTAAGTGGAAAATTGGAGCCCGTATTAAAAATTAAAAATAATTTTTTTTTACGAGAATATGGCTATGAACTATATATAACTCAAACAAGTTGCTTAGTGCATTTTATTTATAAGCAAAATTCCAATAGGTGTTTTTCCATCAAAGTTCCTAAAGTATCATATATTATGATTATAAATTGTTGATGTTCTCTATTAAATAAATTTTTTAATTGGTTAAATGTTGGGAATATTTTATCTTTGCAGTAAGCAACTTGTTTGAGTAATAGTTCATGGCCATATTCTGGTAAGAAATAATTTTACCATTTTTTATTTTTAATACGCTCCAATTTTCCACTTAATACAAAAAACAAAATAAAATATTTTTATAGAACATAAGAAATTCAAATGTACCTACCTTAAATTATTTCAAATTACGCCAAAGCAAAATATATAATTAAAAAAATAATAATAAAAATTTAAAAAAAATAAAAGGAAATTAAAAAAAAATAAAAACACATAGTCATATTAATAACGCCAATACCATCTGAAAAACGCTAAAAAAATTAAAGTTCGTATTTAAAAAAAGAAAGTTGATGATGATCCCTTGAAGACAAAACGTCGGATTTCAAACCGGATACCATCATTAGATAGAGCGGAAAAAGTGGCAATGCAAAAGTGCAATGCAATTTGAAATCCGTTTTTAAATAAGCCCAGGAAAAAAATAAAACGAATTTTCAAAATTTCGGATTTTTCCGGATATCTCCGGAAATACTCGGAAATTTAAAACTTTCTAAACGGCATATTGCTAGGCACCTAAATGCGCAATTTTGCCTTAATTTGACCGACACTGTATCTCTTACGGTTTTCGAGTTCCCCATACATAGACACGAATTCGAGCCACCCTGTACATGGTTACAGAGGATAGTTTTTCCTTCCTCAGAAGCCTTCTGTTGTTTAATTTTTGGTGCCGTTAATGACCTCTCTGTAAATCCGGGGGAACTATCTATGGATCGAAACCACTTTGAAATTGTTTTAAAATGAGGCAAAGATTGGTTTAACGAGTTTCTCACAAAATTATAGGCAGGAGCGGAATAAAATTGGCAATGTTAGTGCAAATGGTCGGAGAACTGGAGATCACTTTTGACTCGATGATCCTTTCAGCATCCTTTCGAATATTTCAAGGACCGGTGGTGGAAGTGAGGCCTACAAGACATCAAACTATTGATAAAATTTTAAACATATTAAAAAAAATTGTGCATACCGTCAAATTATTCATGAATTCAATTTAAAATCAAACTTTCCTTAAATTTTATTCATTTCCACTGTAAATTGCTCTGAAACTACGATACCTTATCAACTTTTTAAGTTTAATAAATGTTACGCTCGGTGATAGCTTACCAGATTTTACTTCTTTTCTTACTCCTTTTTATTGAAGAAACAACGGAAACGTAAAACATAAATATATTTTTTTTATTTCAAAGTTTTAAAAGCTTCTAACCTTTCAGCAACCCCAAGTTTATTTGAAAAAGTGGGCAGCTGATGTGAGGAGAATAATCGATAATAGCTGTCTAATAAATTATTACTTTTTGTAGAATTTTTACTACTTTTTTGTGCCACGATCGAGGGATCGAGCTCACCTAGAGTTTTCGAAGCAAACTGATGATGCCGCCGAAACAGGTTCGGATACAGGCTGAAAGAAACGAGGAACTGCATCTCTTCGTAGTATTTTCCTTCCACTGTATTTTTCTAGGAAATCATTTGCCTCAAAGTGGTCACAACAAATTTCAGCTCTCTTTGGTAGCCTTTTATCCAATGGAAAGCCAAGTGCTTCACACCAAATTCTGCGACGATTTGGATTCACTGGGAACCTTTGTAATAGCAAACAGGAAATAGTTAAAATAGATACTTACTTTTACCACGGTAGAATTAATGAACGGTAGCGTCAAATGCATAAAAATCTCGATTTTGCCGCCTGAGGTAAGAGCGGTTCAATCCAGTTTTCTCATAGACTCGCAGAAACTCTGGGGAGTTTTAGCACAAACGTATTATACGAGGGCGAGGGAGACATTATTTAGGGACTGTTGTTGCGTTTTCTATAACGATAGTTGGATTTTGTGCAGTGGATAACTATTTCAATAAAACTGATGGTAAAAAAATATTTTTTTGATTCCCAAAAGATCCTATCAGGTATGAGTAAATATTATCTAGAATTAAAATTCCTACCTACTTGTTTTTTTAAAAAGGGATGAGATAAAAATTAGGCATGAAAATATTATTCATAAAATTGTGCACTCCATACAGTCCTTAATCAATCATGTTCCCTTTTCAAACCATTTGGTTTTGTGCTAATCATAAAATGTAAGATTAAACTTATAGTTCCCATTCATAGCATAGGGGTGGAACCAATAAAAACGAAAATATTTTATATCTAAATAAACCAAAACAATGCAATTACAAATGGAAAAACACCATCATCATTTCCCCAAATTTCAATTACGGGTGTTAAGGGAGTGGTGACCATAAAGGGGTCGTATATTTTTGTAGAAGAGATTGTAGCTCAGGTTATAAAACTATTATGGGCCTGAAAATATGTAGTTTACGTATCTAAGTTGCGTGACCGTCAAAACCAATAGGATTGATTCCGGCCTATAAAGAACCGTTTTTTAATAGTGAAAAAATAGTAATATTAAGACACTTGTTTTAAAATACCATATTTTTTCGCATGATCACTAAATTAGGAAACGAAGCGTGGAGTGTCCTAACGTGCGAGTGCGCTAAATGTCTTTTAAAACGTGTATTTTATACTCTTTTTTCTATTTTGCAGGTTTTTTAATGAAAACTATTAATCTAATCCCGATCAACAGTTGGGCGGCCATATTATCATTTTTGGCGTCTTTATAACTAGAAATCCCATTGAAAGCTGTGTCGAAATTTTTGCTAGTGGGCCTTGACATTACACAATTTTGTTAATATCCTAGTAACCAGTCAACAAAAGCCGTATCGAAAAGAAGTTCTTTTCGACACGCATTTGCGTATCAAAATGGAATCATTTTGATCGCAAAACAGAAATAGTATATTGTGCAACAAGTGCTGAAAATAAGACTTTTCATACCAATGAGACAGTTTGGTGAAACGAGCCGTAGACGAGTGTCATAAAGTCTTTTCGGCACGTGTAGCACACTATAATTTTTCTACGACTGCTACATACAGGGTCTGGGTGCCCCACCGGGAGTGTGGTAGAAACTTATATGTTACCTATATGGGAAAAGTTTTATTATTGATTGAAAGAAACTACGTGAGTAAGAGATTCTCGCTAAACTATAACTAGGGACACAGTCCTAAAATGGGGCCACCGGTGTGGGGTCTCTATTTTCTATATACTTTGAAAAAGAAGCTCTGGGGGCGAAGCCCTAAAATGAGGCCCCAGGGGGCCGAAACCCTAGAATGGAGCCTATGGCACGGGAGGACCATTTTTACAGATTTTGGAATGAAGACCCAGGGCGAAGCCCTAAAATTGGGCCCCAAGCATTAAAAGGAGGGCCCTGGTATGAGAGTCCCATTTTCTACAGTTTTGCAAAAATGTGTTACTGGGCGGGTGAAGCCCTAAAATTGGGCCCCCCTTTTTAGAGATCTCTGAGGGCGAAGCTCTAAATCGGAGACGAAGCCCTTTAATCTAAATACCCGAATAACCGTGTGAAAAGTATACTTTGCATACGCCGTGTGCAAAGTATACTTTTCACACGATGTTTGAAATTTCCAGTTTTCAAGAGCAGTTGTTAGTGCGTTTTTGTCTATTTTCAGGGCAGTCGTAGAAAAAAGTTATTAAACAAACTTTGCGTATGTTATGTTTTGGGTTACTAAATACCTTAGAGTTATATTAGTTTGGGTTTGTACTAAACTTGTCTTCAATTTAGAAGAAATTAATATTTTTGTACTATAAGCTACATTACACAAAACTTGTTATTAAATGCATTGTTTATTGTTTTATTATCATTGGAGCTTTCACACATTCTTAAGAACCTGTCGTGAAGCATCTATAATTTAAATATTATTTCTAAATATATTAAAATTATAGTGTCGAATGAGACTATAAAATAATTGATTTGTACATGACTTATTAGTAGAAGCTGACTCCACGCGACAATAAAATTTAACGAAATGCACGTCCCCTCGTATAGGACGTGATCCAATGACGGCAAAGTCAAGCAAGCAGATGCCTGCCGGTGCTCTTTGATCTCAATACTTCAAGGGATTTGAGCTCACTGACGTTACTATTCCTTGCCTATACTGTGCTTTTGCTTTCCTAAAATAATGTTCGCAGAGTATATACGTATATACGAAATCAATCCGAACAGCTAAATAAAAAAGATATACGCGGCCTGGTAAATTTACTAATAAATACCCGTAAATCACAAATAAAAACGATCAAATTTTATGATTAGACCTCGTAAAATATAAATATATGAACATTTCGTTTCGTTTTTCTCCCTAGTCACTGTTAACCCGCTAATTTGTTTTTTACAAAGTTTGGGAGTATATAGTACATGACGAACGTACAACTGCTTTTTGACGTAAACATGAGAGACACAAAATTTTAAATGAAAAGGAAGTCTTGCGATACCTAATTTTAAAGATCTTCTCGAATATTTTAGGATTTCAGAATATTACGTTACGTTCCTATTAGCATCTAAGCCAAAATGGCAGCGTTTTTAAAAATGGCATTGTTGCATCTTTAGCATGCCATAAATCCGGCCGGTACTGCCCTTTGTGGGATTTGAATTCTGCTTTAGCGAGGTGAGTTGATTTTTTTGCATTTTTTTCTTTCTGTGAACGCCATCATTTTAACATTGTATGACGCACGTGGGCGGATTGTTAATTCCCTTTTAAATCTCTTACAGAGGCCTTCTCGTTCAACTGTCAGGCTATCTACACAGGTAAATAGTATATTATTTTATATGGAGGAAAAGTGATACTTTTCATGGCGCGCCCGTGTTTAAGAGCCGAACGGAGTGAGGCTGGTAATAGAGAGCAAGCCATGAAAAGTAACTTTTCCTCCAAATAAAATATGCTGTTTTTTCTTCAAATGTTGACAAATTAATGCAAAAACATCTCTTTTTAATAGTAATAATATCTAATTATTATTAAAGATAAATGGGTTCGCAAGGCGGCTTAGACCACGGTCGTAGGTGGCCTTGCTTA
>MU189682.1:0-28890 GCA_016904865.1 Pissodes strobi | reverse complement strand
AACTATTATTTTTTTTGCTTTGTTTTCGAACAATAATTAACTTTTTCTCCTTCAATAAGGTAACATTTATTTCATTCTTATTTCTTTTAATTGAACCCTAAATATTGGGCCAAATTTGTCTAGCCTAAGAAGCCTGATTTTATTTGATTGAATTCTAAAATCCAGTTAAATTCGTTTAATCTAGAACCGATCCGATTTTGAATTGAATTTTGAACTTCTAATTGACTGACGCAATAACGTTTTAAGTCGAACTATTTTTTTATTATTCTCAATTTGGCTTACGTTAGATACCTGTAGATCAGATAAATACTATTGTTGTTACAGCCTAGTAGACTTTGCGTTAATCTTAATTTTCATTATTACCTTTAATATTTTTTTTTCAAACAATCTGATCATTATCTTTGTCCTACCGGTAACTTGACCGGGGAGTACTTACGCTTAAGTTTAACATACCTTAAATTATATAATTGATTGGTTGCTACAATAACGCCAGGTAGGACTAGTTATTTTCATTTTTTTGCGGCTGTTACCAACGTATCATAACTAAGACCCAAATAAACATAGTTAGTTAGTAATACGGCTCTGTAACAAATCATGATTTGACGTCCGTTAATTAGCCATTGACTAAGTGTTTATTCGAGTTACTTGAATTTTCTCGTAACGAGTAGATATTTGCAGTATCGCTGGCCTTCGATTATATTTTATTGACGTTTTTTTTATTATTGCATAACGCGTTCATCATAGATTACGATTTAATATTTCGGCGTTTGTTTAGATAAAGCGTGTGATTTACTCCATCAAGTAATAGAGTAAAGCCTACTATTTCTCGTTGAAATATAGTTGTTACAATAAATTAATCTGCTAGAACTACTGGTCATTTTCTCATCTCTTTCTTTTGATCAGCTATGATATATTTCATTTAATAGTAATAAACCGATTCTTTGCCTATCTATATACTTGTTTTATTTGATTATCTTTTGATATCAGTGTTCCAGAGGAGAGGGTCGCTAAAAGTAGTAAGTACCTGATTTCTTATTACTTGCGCTCACTAATTGAAACGTCCTGGATTTACGTTTGATTAATATTTGAGTATTCGCTTAACACTGACTTTGGTTTTTTTCTTTGATTAATATTTGTGTATTATCAAAAGAAGAGAAAATGGAAATAGTACTAATTGCCGGAGATTATTATAAAACACACAGAGAGGCCGCAGATATTTTTATCATTAGGCACCCAGAAAAAATAATTTCCCATGCCACTACAAGGAATATCATGTGCAGAGTTAAAACCAGTTTTGCAAGCGATCATCGAAAATCACAAAATTTCGTCAAGAAAAATATTGAACACTTCCGTGTAATGTGTCGAAATCCTCTGTAGGTACAATTTTTAAATTAAATAAACATCATCCTTATAAACCCAAATTTATTCACACACCAAGAGATTTTGAAACGCGTTTTTATTTTGTTCCTGATAGCAAGGGGTAGAAGATGGCCCATGCTTTACAATAAATGTATTATTCTCGAATAAAGCCATGTTTACGTCAAACGGAGTGGTGTCCTCACAGATCTATCGCTGGTGGAGGGTTGAAGACCCAAATTTGTTGATATTACCAGCGACTTTTATTTAAACTTTTTAACACGCAACCATTAGATTTGAGACAAAAGCTTTGGTACCAGCACGATGGCTCTCCATGTTGCAAGAATAATCCAATTTATACATAGGACATTTCCACAATAGGGCGCGCGCCGTTCTGAAATCTCCTGGCCACCGAAGTCGCCAGATATCACTCCCTTAGATCTCTTTTTTTTTCTGGGGGCTATTGAAGCAGATTTTCTACTTACACAGGCACATTGAGAATGTCGACGAACTCGAAAGAGTTATCAAGGAGTAAGGAATGTGCACATAAAATTACTTCCGGCAATATCGGAATACAAATGACGAACTATAGTTCAGTTATCGTCTATATTGATGCAATCAGCGGGCACTATGGATATTTGGACCTCTATGTAAAATTTAATGACTGAGCATAAAACATAATTCTTAAAATATATTTGCTTATTACATTTTGGTCTGAAATGAAAGCCAAGTGTCGATTATGAAATTTTTAACCTATTTGCCGCCTTTTACAAGATATTCAAGTTTTATCCTTTTAATACGATTTTCTCATAAAGCAGAACATTTCATGATGGATTAAACTATAAAGAGTTTCCCATATGGTAATAACTTCCCAAGACACGCTGTATACGAACGAAATCTTTACACAACTTGCCTCAGATTTTATGGATAGTTTTCCCATAAACAGTGTTTTCCACCGCTGTTTATAAACCGATAGGTTTATTAGGATCTTTTGTCCTCACTTTTTAAAAATATATGATATTGTTTATCTTTCTGGCGTTCCTCTCAACATATACTTTCTGCACAACCGAAATTGTAGAATAAGATAGGTCTACCCTAATGTCATGAGTAGTACCGACATTTTATAGCTTTCGAAACTTTTATTTTGCCATAATTAATTGCAGCATCATGGAACTTCATTGTTAAAAGTTTCGGTATCTAATTCGTATTTCCATTTGCCTCTCTCTATACGTAATGTTTTGTTTTGCATTTGCTAATTCAGAATTCTATTTCAATGTCTGCCGTTGGTTCCTCTATTATTTTTAGTAGTCCTCTCATCTGTGTATGTGTTGGTGCTTATATTTTGATGTCATCCATATAAAGAAAGTAGTTAATTTTATCTTCTACTTTGTTCTGATGTTTGATCTGGAAACCGCATTTTGTGTTATTTAATGTAGGTATTGGAGAGTGGACTCAGTGAGAGGAAGAATCATAATACGCTTAGTTAATCTCTTTTAATTTTTATTGTGGCGGTTTTTAATTCTGCCTTTCCTGTTGCTACATTTATGTTTATTCTCCAGGTATTTATAATGGTTGATAGGGAATTTCCTATAATTAGATGCATTTTGTAATCTGCATATTATTATTATTATTATTATTATTATTATTATTATTATTATTATTATTATTATTATTATTATTATTATTATTCAGCTCTATTGCAAGGTTTTCGTATTTTGTGACTTTTTCTGTCTTAGTTTTTCTGACGTTATAAGAGACCGGCACAGCTATGTCAATGATGGTTCCAGTCTTTTTCTCCTTATCTATCATAACGATGTCCGATCTGTTGTAGTCCACCGTTCTATCCGTTATTATAGGCCTGTCCCAATACAGTACCGCTTTATCTGTTTTCAAGACTGCTTGGGGCTGGTATTTGTAATACGGTGGGCATATTTGAAGAAGTCGATTCTTGAAAGCCAGCTGTTGGTGGATGATTTTTGACACTTGATTGATACGTCCTAGGTATGCGCTATCTGCGAGTGATCTACACCCTGCGATGATATGCTATATAGATTCACACACCGCCCCACACTTCCTACACTTGTCCTCTACGTCAAGTCTTAGACAATGTTTTTCATTGTTGCGAGTCCTGATAACTATATAGCCATGAAGAATCCTTCGGTTTCTGGGTAGAGGTAACCGGCGCCGAACCATGCTAGTGAGGTCGGCTTATCGACGTTGTCCGCTTCTAGACTTCTTGGAAACTCACCATGTAAGGCTGGTTCCATCCAGGTGTCTTGATCTTCCTGCCTTGAGCTTATGTCGAACTTGAGATTGCGGTGTTGTAGATTCAGTGGCGTATATCTTCGATCCTCCTGGGCTGCTATTCTCATCAGACCATCTTCGGATCTTAGCAATTGTTGCCGTATGTTCTTCTCCTGGGTTCTGAACAAGTTGTAGATGTTCATCAAATCTCGACCGCCGCTTACTCGGAGAAGGTATAGCCTCTTAACCGATGCATTGGTGTGCATACATTGGAATTTGGTCATCAGTGGCCGGGATAGCCTGTCGAGTCCATTTAGGCCCACATCAGACCACTTAAGGATACCAAAGGTGTAGGTTAAAACAGGCACTGTCTGTCAGAGCGGTGATCTGGTTGTTCGATGAAAGTTTGGTGTTCAAACCTTGAGTACTCTCTTCTTGAACTTCTCGGAGAACATATTCTTCAGGTGCGTGTGGTCGATATGTTGGTTCTGAGGCATTCCTAAATACTTGTATGTATCTTCGGGATGCAAGTTCGCGTTATCCTGGTATTGTTCTTCTTGGATTTCCATGGCGCCCCTTTTGATGTTGATGATGGCGCATTTGTCAAGTCCAAATGACATGTTTATGTCCCCGCTGAAGGTCTTAACGGTGTTAATTAGAGAGTGCAGTCCAGTCTGGTTATCTGCAAAGAGCTTTAGGTCATCCATGTACAATAGATGGGATAACCTCCGCCCGTTCCTGATCTTAAGTCTGTACCCAATATTCGTGTTGTTCAGTAGCGTAGTAATGATTATTATTATTATTATTATTATTATTATTATTATTATTATTGAAATTATTGTTATTAATATTATTTTTATTTATATTTAGTTATTTCACATTGATTTTTGTTCTGATATAATACAACTACGTTAGTTTATAATTTTCAATAATACCTTCTGATGATGCATTGTTTCTGGTATTAGTAAATACTGTGTTCCTTTAATCTGTTTCAGTATATTATTACATCACATGTTAAAAATGTTTAATACTTGCCTTAACTACATAGTTTAAAAATTTTATATAAGCTTTTGGAGATTACAGTAATATTATTTAAAATAATTTAAAAAGAAATCCTAATTAGATGATGAAATCCAATCCAATTTTATTAAAATTTTTGATTTTCTTTAGACTAAGATTTTAGCACTGCCAGTAACTATGTGTATTATGCATTAAGGCTCCAACGCTGAAACTTTTAATACATATATAGTAGCTATCTAATTTTTCTGGTCTAAATAATTGATTTTTACATTACCTAAATTTTTAATTGATAGGGCCGTTTTGGTGCAGGTTCCAGAGTGCAAATTGGCACAAGTCAAATTTAGTGACTCGAACGAAGACAAATGACTAGAAGTTAAATTAAGAAATCCTAATTGGATGATGAAATCCAATCCAATTTTATAAAAATTTTTGATTTTCTTTAGATTAAGATTTTTGCACTGCCAGTAACTATGTGTATTATGCATTAAGGCTCCAACGCTGAAACTTTTAATACATATATAGTAGCTATCTAATTTTTCTGGTCTAAATAACTGATTTTGGTGCTGGTTCCAGAGTGCAAATTGGCACAAGTCAAATTTAGTAACTCGAACGAAGACAAATTACTTGAAATTAAATCTACTACCATCTTCAAAAGGAAGACACCTAAAAAGGAAAATGATTAAGTATAAAATCGCAGCGCATACAGTAATTTTCAATTTTAGATAATTTTCTGAAACGGGGTCGAATTTTCCCTCGAAAAGTAGAGATTTTTTTAGCTGGTTAGGGTGACTAAATTGGACTAGTGCCAATTTAAACCATACGACCTGGACTGCAGCATAGAACTATCCATTTAAGATTCAGATGGCGTAAAAGGCAATTACTTATTTACTATAAAAAGATGAATCCGTCAAAATAATGTATACTTACTTTTTGTTTGAATCACTCTACTATTACTATTCAAGCATTCCTTAATTATAGTATAATTGTTGAAATATTTGAAATACTTAATAATGTTTGTGGCTCGCCTGTACTTGCCGAACTCGCACTGAAATCATACTCCAGTCTAAAACGATTACTCTTTAAATTGCACTACAATTTGTGTAATAAAATATCTAGTATCTGACTGCTGTATATATTTTGATATTGGCCCTCGTCGCCTGATATCTACTTTATATTTTAGTACTTTCTATGTATTCGCATCTCGGAGGGCTATTTTGATCCAGGCGCATACTTTTATTGGTTAAAATAAGATCTATTGGTACTAGACTAGAACATCTATATATCATCATATATATTTACATCCCTAAATACGTAAACTTCATTGACGTTCGAATCTAAAAGAATTTGAATGACCTAAAATATATACGCATAAAAAGTTTTATACTTAAAGAGAGTAACTAGATAGTTAAGTACTTTTAAAAATTATAAAATGTAAATAAAACACAAATACATTACTAAAGTTCTAAAACGGAGTTTTATCTACAATACCGAAATAGAATTATTGCACTAGTCGCGCGTTTTGCTATCCATGCATGATCAGGAGATGATTAAAACTGTTTTAATCATCTCCTGATGATGCTAACATGGTTAGCGAAACGCGCGTCGAGTGCAATAATTCTGTTTCGATATTGTGTATAAAACTCCGTTTTAGTGCATTTTGCCAAAGGTTTCAAACCCCAACATAATTACTAAAGTTAATGTAGTTAATCGTGATATAAGGCAGTGGGTGTAGAACCTCCTGGATATATTCTTTGGTGGTATGGATGAGAAATGCGTTATGCACCCTCTTGCACCTTTCTTAATCTTGAACTTCTCTGCCGCTTTTCGCTAGTACCTCTCTTGATTTTATACCCCTTACTCATCCGTGGCGTGTGCACTTGAGGCGTTGTTACGTCCCCTCTCCAGCCGAATGATATGTATCTCCTCGTTGGGGCTCGATGTTGTCAGCTACTAACTGTGTTCTCTCCAATGAGAACGCTCATAGTCGTTGTCTTCGGGATATCCATTACCTCTCTGCGATGATGATCTGGCTGAGGACATGACTGAGTTTTGACTGACTGACTGACTGGCCCCTCTAAACTGCCAAGTTCCAGGAATTATGTTTCTTTCTCTATATTCTCATCGAACGTCTCAGGTAGTGTCTAAGTATTTTGAGAAATTTTACTGTTTCTTAAAAAATTGTGTGCATGCTAAAATTACGCTGAAGCTTTTTCGGGCAATAACAACAACACTTTTCTCAAATCTCTAAAAACAGCAGACATTATGCCGAATACATTTCCTATTACTTGTCTGGCAAGACAAAGCCTGTAATAGAAAATCCGTTTTTTTTGACCCTTTTTTTATTCGATTGGATAGACCTTCATTAAATGTTCATTAAGACTGAAACCATCGTCACTCACAAATACACAGAAGACTTTTTACTTGCATATTAGGAAAAACCTCTTCAGAAGGCAAATAAAGTTCATATTTTGTGTCTTCTTCCAGAAGATGGAGATTCTACCCTGTCAACCGACGTCAGCAAACTAAAAACAATAATTTGAATCAGCAACCCCGAGCAAAGCGACATTAAAATTTAGCTTATATTTAAAATAGTCACTGCCGCTGTTTATTGGTGTTTGCAGTATGCAGTGTTTGCCGTCTGTGGAAAATTCCAGTCGAGTTCATAATTATCAGCTACCCACCGCCATTGTTCTTTTGTGGTTTTGACTTGATTGAACAACTAATCAAAAGTAACAAAAGCACTAAAACGGGCTCACACAATTCGGAACAGGTTAGAAATATTACAGCAACGTCATGGCTAATTATAAATTAATAGATTTTCCTATCTACAGGTGGAGAGTAATATTTTTGGTCTTCATATCCGCACCTTTGGGTAACCATCCAAGTACTAACCACACCCGACGATGCTTAAGCGTGATCGAACGAGAACTACTACGAATAATATTTATCAAAAACAAAAAAAAAAACTACAGCAGAACAGAAAACGAGTGTCAGTTTTAATAGCTTTAACATTGAAAATGTTTATGTTATCCTAGTATAGGGCCTCAAATCGTGAACAAGTGCATGATACGCATTTAAAGATCCTTTACACAAATAGTGCACTATATAAAAATCGACCTCTCCTATTGGTCGATCCATCTCGTATTACGATATGTCTGCGCGATGCAATCGATTTCTATCAAGAGCTCTTGTGGTGTAGAGGTTTAGATCGTTGGGTCTCACCTGGAAAACGCGGGTTCGAACCCCGTTGCTTTTTTGTAAAAGATTATGTTTCTAAACAGCTTTTTTTCTTGATTTTGGGTATGTCTTGGGTTAGATTGGGTTAGCACCTGGTTAGTTTCCTTTTCTTGAGCCCCGTAGCGAGCGGAGGGCCATGCGGATCGACCAATGAGAAAGGCCGATTTTTATATAGTGCACTATTTGTGTAAAGGATCTTATAATGCGCATGATACATTTGCCATATGACGTCATACGCGTGAGAGATCGTGTTAGTTTACTTACTTAAATTTAAATTTAATTATAAAGTATCGGAATCAGTTCAAGTGACTAAAATAAATTGGAACTAACTGAAACTAACCGAAAGTTGATTGGACGACTAACCAAAACTACCAAAAGGAACTAAAAGCACCAAAAGGGACTAAAACGTACCGGTGCAGGTTACAAAAATTGAGTTAAAACTAAACAAAACTAATGGAATTTTGGCTAATTGAAACTAACCAAAAACATTAAATTTGATTATAACGTATCGGAACCGGCTCAAATGACAAATAAATTTAACCTAACTGAATGAAAGTAACGGAAAGTTGATTGAATAACTAACCAAAAGTAACTTTTGGGCTAAAATGTATCATAAGAGATGAAAAATATTAAAGTAAGTTAAAACTAACCCAAATTAACCGAATTTTGGGGACCAACCAAAAACATTAAAATTGGTTTTAATGACTAAAATATAATTAACCGAAAGTTGATTTAATAACTAACCAAAAGAACCAAAAAGGGCTAAAACGTATCGGAACAAATTAAAAATATTAAAGTAAGTTGAAACTAACCCAAATTAACCGAATTTTGGCGATTAAGCAAAACTAACCAACAACATTTAAATTGGTTATAACGTATCGGAACCGATTCAAATGACTAAAATAAATTGGCGGTAACTGAAAGTAACCGAAAGTTTATTGAATGACTAACCAAAACCAACTAAAAGCAGCAAAACGGGATAAAACGTATCGGAACAGATTAAAAATATTAAAGCAAGTTAAAACTAACCCAAATTAACCGAATTTTAGCGACTAACCAAAACTAACCAAAAACATTAAAATTGGTTATAACGTATCGGAACGGGTTCAAATAACTAAAATAAATTGAAGTAACTATAATTAACCGAGAGTTAGATTGAACGACTAACCAAAACTAACTAAAAGCACCAAAATGCGGTGAAAAGTATCGGTACAGAAATGAAAATAAGTAAAAACTAACAAAATCGAGCCGAATTTTGGCGACTAACCAAAAGTAACCAAAAACATTAAAATTTGAATATAACGTATCGGAGTCGGTTCAAATGACTAAAATAAATTGGCTCTAACTGAAATTAACCGAACATTGATTGAACAACTAATCAAAAGTAACAAAAACACTACAACGGGCTAACACAATTCGAAACAGGTTAGAAATATTACAGCAACGTCATGGCTAATTATAAATTATTAGATTTTCCTATCTACAGGTGGAGAGTAATATTTTAGGTCTTCATATCGGCACTTTTGGGTGACCATCCAAGTACTAACCACACCCGACGATGCTTAAGCGTGATCGAACGAGAACTACTTTTTACTCTTGACAAACATGTAATAACTGTATAACTGTGATCTATTTTAATCGCTCGCAGGCTACATCATATAGATCTATATCATTTAATTGGTGTCATTTCCTCGTTTCCGTTTCATTATAACTCATTCTCTCGCAGGCTACATCCTATAGATCTATATCGTTTTATCACAGAACTGTAATAATAATTTTCAATGTGAAAACATTCTTATCTTTATTAGGAAAGTGGAATCTTAATAAACCAAAACAATGACACTATTCTCAGTATTTTATCTATACTACTACTCAGTATTTTATCTATACTACTTACTTACAATAAAAAAACACCATGACACACCGCATGTTGCTTTACTTTTTAGTAAACACATTAAATTTGTTCCGAATTTAGAGTTTACTTCCAGAGATTTAGTTGCAGCATGGTGGAGGTACCCACTGACTCTGGCAAAAGGCAAGTGGTATTGGTCTCAGCGTACTTCCCAGGGGAAGAAGAGCATCCTCTCCAACTGGTCCAGAATCTGGTAACATGGTGCAACAGAAGGAACAGACAACTAATTTTGAGCTGCGACGCGAATGCACACGACACTATATGGGGCAACACAAAAATCAATATCACCTTTAGAATATTTGTCTTCTAAAAACTTAGACATTATTAATAAAGGTAACAAATCAACCTTTAGAAATGCGGTAAGAAAAGAAGTTTTAGATATAACGCTATCTACTTCATTTATAACAAACTACATAACCAACTAGCATATCTCGGACACTCACTCAATATCCGATCACATGCAGATTTGCTTCGACATACCCGTTGAAAATACTAAAATGGTTAGCAACGGAGTGCTCAGATTTACCGAATGGATTTTTTTTATGTCAGTGGCACACACACTAAAGGAAGATCCTATGGCGCTCGACGAGCGGTGTGTGTACGAAGATGTTGATTGACACGGTTCTTGAATAGTTGTAGGTTCTAATTAGGGGGAAACAGATGCAGTACGCTAGACAAAGAAGTTCTTGTAAAGCGATGTTCTAGGTGTTTCCAGATGTACGATGAACTGTCGGGCGTTGCCAGGGGCGGGATGAGGCGGGAACATATGCCGTGAAAGTATCTGTAAAACAGGCGCACATGTTTGCGATGTTCCAGACTATCCAGATTCCGGGTCAGCTCCGGGTTGCCGACGAGAGCTCTCTTCTGAGTGGAAGCCAGCACCTTTACTTCCCGTAATCAAACTGCTGCCCCGTAATCAAATTGCTCTCACCAGTTTGACGTTCTTGGCAGCTAATACAATGCACCGCCGCCTACCACAAACTGTCATTGATCAGCTCCAGACTTTCTACTTCAGTATTCTCCAGCCGGGGGAAGACGATGAGATTTAATGGACCAGATCCCGTGGAAACTCGGAATGGCGGGGGCGTCACTCTCCGTAATCAAACTGCTCTTACCAGTTTGACGTTCCTGCCAGCTAATACAATGCAGTCCCGCTTGTCACAAACTGCCATTGATCACCTCCAGACTTTGTACTTCGCTGTTCTCTAGCTTGGGGGAGGACGATGAGATTTGATGGGCCACATCCCGTGGCAACTCGGAATGGCGTGGGCGTTACTCCCCATAATCAAACTGCTCTCCCCAGTTTCACATTCCTGCCACGGATTGCCACAAAGGGCATCTAAAGTAGGAGCTTTAGGGTGGACCTATATCCGCTTTAACTACTGAGCGAACCGCTATTCGCTTTAACTAGTGATACAGCCTAGATACGCTTAGAAAGTTCTATGATAGCCTCTTACGAAAGAAGCTGCCCTGTGAAACAGGTGGCAACCCAAAGGGATGTGCCACGGTGGAACAAGACACTAAACAGGCTAAAGACTGAGTCGATGAATGCCTTCAATGAAGCCAAAAGACTGGGGAATTGGGATAATTATCATAAAATCCTATCCGAGTATAACAAAGAGCTTCGGAGATCCGAAAGAAGATCTTTTAGGTCCTTTTGTGAAGGGACAGATAAATTAGCACCGTCCATTCATCTACAAAAAGTGCTATCCAAGGAGCACTCAAATGAAGTCGGCCTACTAAAGAATCGAGCCCAAGACACCTTGCTGAAACACCTGCAGAAAGTCTAAGGCTTCTTCTAGAAACACACTCTCCCCCATTGAAGCCACTCAGCGGCCTACCAAAAGGGTAAAAGTTCTAGCCAGCAAAATCTTTACAAAAGAAACAATCAGATGGGCCATACATAGCTTTAAACCCTATAAATCCCCGGAAGTAGATAGAATACTTCCAGCCTTATTGCAGCAAGGTATAGAGCACCTACTATCACACATTCAATCAATTTTCACAACCAGCTTTGCATTAGGCTACATTCCCAAAAAATGAAGGAAAGTTAAGGTAGGGTTCATACCAAAGACGATCACAAGAGGAACCAAAGTTTTACCGCCCCATTAGCTTAATCCCCTTCCTTCTTAAAACGATGAAAAATATTATCGATAGGCACGTCAGAAGTAAGTTCCTTTCTAATGATCTACTGCATGCATACCAACCATCGAAATCTACCACCCTGAAGAAGAAGTGAGTCACCGCGACCATTGAAGAAACATCTGTCACAGTCAAAGTAATAAAGGGATGCCCTCAAGGAGGGGGCCAATCGCCCATGCTTTGGGTAAGAGTGACTGAAGCAGGCTTTGAAGTCCAAGTTTACCTTACAAATGTTTAGCTGTTACTCCATTTATATTTATGAATCTTCATAAAATAGAGCCGCTCGCTCTAGCTCCAGGGTTTAAACAGCACAAGTGCTAGTTTAGTGACCCTAAACTAGCACTTGTGCTGTTTACACCCTGGAGCCAGAGCATGCGGCTCTATTTTATAAAGATTTATAAATAGAAGTGGAGCAACAGGCAAACATTCGTAAGGTAAATAAACATGAATCCTGCACAACAATATAGAGCATAGCTACATTTGAAGTCCAACGTTACGCAGATGACCTAGTTATAATAATAAGAGGTAAACATGACAACGTTCTCTTAGAACGTAAGCAAAGCGCACTTAACTTTGTCAGCACATGGTGTACGCAGGAAAGACTAAATGTCAACCTAAGCAAAACCGCAGTGATCCCATTCACAAAAAGAAGAAAGCTGAACTTTAAAGCATCTACTTTGGGAGGGACAACGATAGGGTTTTCAAAAGAGGTTAATTATCTTGGCATCGTTCTTGACCAGAAACTAACCTGGAAAAAACTATCAAAAAAGCAACGGCATCGCTTTGGGCCTGTCGACGACTCTTTGGTAAAACATGGTGCCTAAAACCTCCCGTCATCTGGTGGTCCTATATCTCTGTTGTAAAGCCTATTGTAACCTACGCCTGCTTAGTGTGGTGGGTAAAAACAGTGGAAATATCAACACAGTGAAAGTTAACAAGAGTACAAAGCTCGCCTTTCTGGGTATAACGGTGGCCATGAAAACGTGCCCCACAGCAGCTATGGAAACCCTACTTAATCTCCCTCTGCTGCACATATGCATAGAAAAGGAGGCCTGGACCAGTGCATAAAGAGTCACTCAGATACAAAACTGAAATCAGGAAACCTGGTCACCTTAAAATTCTGAAGGACATCCAGATAGACGCGATGACCAAACCAACCGATGCAATGGAAACAAAACTCCATTTTGATCGCTTCTTTGAAGAGGTAATTGTAGACCGCAATACTACAGGGGAAATACTAAAGCAACTAGAGAGGGTATCACTTGTTTGGTATACAGGTGGATTAAAGATGAAAGAAAGAGAGCGATCCGGAGTTTACGGATCTAGGCGTCGAAACTCTGCACCTATAGGAAACACTCCCACTATCTTTCAGGCAGAACGAAATGCTATCAAATGCTATCATCTATAAATGTGCCAAAAAAGGCCTAAGAGGTATCTATATACTATCAGATACTTAAGCAGCCCTAAAAGCGCTAGCATCTAGCAGAATCAACTCCCGGCTAGTGTGGGATTGTCGAATGGCTGCAGATCAACTGGCAAACATAAACAGACTCACCCTAATGTGGGTACCAGGGCACGAGAGTCTGGAAGGCAATGACACCGCTGACGGCTCGCACGGAATGGTGCACAGACTGCCTTTTGCGGGCCTGAATCATTCTGTGGCATCACTAGAGGACATGTAATGAATGAACTCACTCTGCGAATGTCAGGCACTGACTCGCCAAAGATTGAGGCATCTCGAAAATGCCCTTGTAGCCCCGGGAGATCTACAAAAGCTCAACCCTCGAAATATTCTGAGGTTCTCGATAGAGATAAGAATTTTCGTGTAAAATAGAAGGGTATACACAAAAGATCAATTGTGGTCGACGCCGACCTCTCTACCTACCATACCATACATTTCTTCTTCGTTTGGATGTTAAATGCTTATGCAATTAATAAGTATTTTCATTTAAGCGACTTATTTATGAACTAATTCTAGGTCAAGAAAATAAATATATGTAAAAATGTAATTTTAAAAGAGTTAAGTAAACCATAAGTTTGTGTTTTACTTAGTTTCCCCAGACCGGGCTAATCTAAGCTATCTATTAAATATTAACTGCAATTTACATTTATTTAGTAAAAAGCAGAGCAAACATAGTATTACAATAATTATATTTGGAATAAGTTTGAAGCTCCAAATTATCCTTTCTGTGCTTTTTTCAAGAAAAAAGCATAAGGAACGCCACGTTGCCCTATAAATTTTAGTTAACATGTTACGTTACATTCATTTTATTGCTAAGCATTTTATAGCGGGTAAGCAGAGCTCTTGCAAATTTAAATCAATGTTATTGGGTTTCCCACTATGTTACTAGATGGCATCCACGGTTTACTTTCTATCAATTGAGAAAATATAGCGAATATTGTGTTGTAATATATCACTAGATGGCTAACTATAGCCGTGTTCATAAACTATTTTATTGTCATATCCGTAATTCCGGCTAGTGTGGGATAACAAAAATTAGTCATCAGCACCATGGAGATACTAAGTAACTTTTTAGAATGAAATGTGATATAATTTTGATCCGAGAGATTGCCACTACAGTCATTTCAGTATCTATTTATTTTTCATTAACGCATAGATCTTAAATTCGTTTTATGTTAAGAAATATGGAAAAGCGGCTTAGATACTCTTACCTATATATGGAAAATAGAGGCAAATATCAATGTATAATTTGTCCACTACAATCAGCAAATTAGGATGCGAGCTAGCCCAAATGTTCGAAGATACATAGAAAACTTAATAAAATATTAACCCCATTCACAGTGGCGTGCCCAGAAATCTTGTCTTTGGGGGTTAAGCGTCAGGGTTCGGAAGAGAGATGGTCACCATCGAAATCGGAGGCACGCCTGCGAAATTTTGCCTGGGGATGCCACGCCCAATTTTTACCCAAAAGCCGTTAAACTTGTTAAAAAGCAAGGATTTAGCGTTCTCTTGAATGGCAAATCGCTATGGCCCTGCCCCCGCCGCCGCGTCGACCCCACCTATGTTAAGTGGGCTCTAAGACTTAGTTGTCGCCTGCGTCTAAAGATGTGAAATTACAAAAAATACACAAAGTAGGGATATTTTAGTAATCAGATATACAAAAACAACAGGAGAACCAAATTATTAAATTATCTCTAAAAAGTCTTTTTTTTCTAGATTTTCTTATCAAAATAATTTTGCTTCTTCGTACACAATTGACAGCAAAGCAAAGTTGGTCAACCTGGCTTCTCCCATTGTGGAGCGTAAATAATCTTTTATGAGCTTTAACTTCGAAAATGAGCGCTCGCAGGTGAACACCTATTGTAATAAATAGTTCAAACTTAAAATAGTGTCGGTAGTAACTGGTAAAAATCGTATTTAACAATAAATTTTGAATAGTCTAAACATGACCACTGGTTGTAAACTTCTTGGCTAATTTCCGTCGCTCTTCAATGCCGTCTTAACCTCAAAATTTCTTTAAAGATATTTTTTTCTGAATCTTTGAATTCGTCATATATTTCTACGAGTGCTGGCGCGAGACTACAAAGCTCAGTTTCTGATTTGTTCGTCAAACTATTAGGCTAGATGATACTGAAAGCGTAAAGTATTGTTGCCATTGCTTCAAATATCTTACCAATGTCGGCATAAAAGCGATCCAAACATTCCAACATACTACATTTAAGTTCTTGTTCAATTGTTAAACCCGCATCTTGCACTTCTTCCCCTGGCATATTTTTTCTTCATATTCTTTTTGAAACAGAAATATCCATATTTGCGCACCTTTCTTTGGCATATATAATTGACTTTTCTACACGTTAATTTTTATCTTCCTGTAAAAAAGCTTTAATGGCTTTAATACTTTATAACATATTTGCCGAATGTCATACCAGGAGTTTGCAAGTACGGTTGTGTTTGACTCCAAAATGATAAGTAATTCAAAAAATGAAAGTAGCAAATTGCTGGCATTAACATATCGGCAGATTGTCTAGTATCTAAATTTTCTTTTCGATCAATCAATCAATAAGCCATCATTTATTAAAAAAAAACTACATGCAGAAATTAAGAAGAGGAGACAGCGTGATCTAGCATAGCTATTCATCTAACCGTCTGTTTTAAATATAATGTTAATCCAAAACATGAAAAGGTATACCTACAAAATTATTTTAGTATAAGTATGAATAGCGTCTACCACTGCCGGATAATTACTCTTTACTGCTTTTACCGCATCATGAGCATTTTAAGATCCTTTACAGGCATAGCCGACTATATCAAAATCGGCCTCTCCTATTGGTCGATCCGCATAGCCCTCCGCTCGCTTCGCTCGCTACGGGGGCTCAAGAAAAGGAAACTGACCAGGTGCTAACCCAATCTAACCCAAGACATACCCAAAATCAAGAAAAAAGCTGTTTAGCAACATAATCTTTAAAAAAAAATAAAAAAAAAGCAACGGGGTTCGAACCCACGTTTTCCAGGTGGGACCCAAGTATCTAAACCTCTACACCACGAGAGCTGTTGCGACAAATTGATTGCATCACGAAGCTATATTGTAATACGAGATGGATCGACCAATAGGAGAAGCCGATTTTGATATAGTCGGCTACGCCTGTAAAGGATCTTTAAAAGCGCATCATGATGGGCACTCCAACGAGTCTAAGTAAGTCTTTTTGTCTTTTAATGGAAACTCCGACTTTCTCCATCATTACATCCCATCTATGGGTTGAAGACCAAAACAAATTATAAATACTTCTCAGTGTTCCAAAAACAGTCCACGGGACACTTCTGTAGCGAAAGAATATACTCCGCAGATAGTCAAAGAATGATTTGAACATGGCACAAATAAAGCCTTTGAATTTAACCGTTTAATCATCTTTTGAACCCCTGATATGAAGTGATATCTCAACATTATATTTTTCGCATATTTGTACTCTCTGGCTAAACATTTACTTAAATCATTTTTCAGCATTTTCTCGAATGTTACGTAAAGTATTTCCGACAATTTTCAAGTCAGTATTTATTGTTTGCAAACTTTTGTATAGAGGCAAACTAATAGAAAAGGTTTTAGCAAGTATTTGTAGTGTTATCTGAAATTCAAGAATAGCATATCTTTTTTCAATTTTTTTCTTCACGTTTTGCTTGAAACTTTCTTAGCCTTGAGAGGGGAAGGTTAAAAATTACGCTGCATAGTATTCACAATATCATATTTTTATGAAAACTTAATAGTAGACATTGAATCATCATTGAATATTAAATTCTGAGCCAAGACAAACCTCTACTATGAGAAAGAAAATTGACATTATAATTATTGCTATTGAAAATAACATTTGTTGTGATAGATTAGTTGCCATTTTGCTTCCAAATTGTTGGCATTTTTTTCAATTATGGAAAACTTTTCTAACCGTGAGAAAGTCGATATTCATTTTAATTACGGTTATGGCAATAGCAACGCACATGTACGAGAGTACCAAAGTTGGTTTCCTGCACGAAGGCTTCCACATTGGAAAGTATTTGTCCCGTTACATAGAAACTTGCTGGAATATGGATCCTTTGAACGTGCTCGAGGGCAAGGAAGGCCTATGGAAAATTATGAGTATGAGGAAGAGCTAAATAGAATTGAGGAAAACCCTTAAATATCATTAGGAACCCTGGAAACTACTAACAATATCCCTAAATCAAATGTAAAATGTAAGTATACTTAAATAATTTTGGTAAATCCTGAGCCAGTTGTTTAGGTCAAATTTCCAGTAATCAAGTAGGTCCCTATTAACGTAATGAGGTTTATTTACTCTGCGATAAACAATTTAGAGATCATAAGAGTTATCTAATGTATCTTATAATTCATTTGTCTGATGAGGTTTAGATATAATATTTATTTTTGTTTTCTTCGCGTTTCGAAGAGATTTCGTGTTTTCATTTATTGACAGGCACACACATGGATGACATATGATTTTGACAGTTAGACAATGTTCCAGAGGGGACGGTGTTGGAAATTCGTTCCGTTTCCCTTTGTCCTATATATCTTATATATGTCTCAAATTTTGAATAAGGAGGTGGACTGGACGAACAGAAATTCTATTTTTTAGATTTTGTGATGCTTGTATAATATGCTTTTTATCACAATTATTACATGGAATTGAATATATTAAATTTGAGTAATTTAAATAATAGTTTTGTCTTTTAATTTTGAATATAAATTACCAATCGATTTAACATTTTTTAACGCTAATTTTACAGGTTCGTTTCTAAAAATTTTAATTATTTTCGGAGTAAGTTCTTTGACATATGGAAAAGAAGCATAATAAACATTTGAAATGTCATTATTTATGTTATCAATAAGATTATTGTTGATGTTATTAAATCTAATGCTAAAAAGCATTTTTTTAGAAAATTTACTGGATAACCATTAGTCTTTAAGTCGGTGTAAATTTGTATCAATAAGTTTTAGCTTTAAAAAATAGAATAATAATCTTAGTGCATCCTTATTTGATAAATACAAATTTACACAAACTTAAAAACATCCTTGTAAACAATGGTTATCCATTAAATTTTCTAAAAAAAAAACTAAAAAAAATGTTTTTTTATATTAGAATTAATAACAACAACAATAATATTATTGATAACATAAATAATGATATTTCAAATGTTTATTATGCTTCTTTTCCATATATCAAAGAACTTACTCAGAAAATAATTAAATTTTTTAGAAATGAACCTGTAAAATTAGCGTTAAACATGTTAAATCGATTGGTAATTTATAGTCAAAATTAAATGACAAAACTATTACTTTAAATTACTCAAATTTAATATATTCAATTCCATGTAAACATCACAAAATCTAAAAAATAGAATTTCTGGTCATAAAAGTGACATCAGACTTCAAAAAAACACTTCTACTTTATCTGAACATGCATATATTACTGGTCACATACCAAACATTAATGAAATTAAAATTCTCCATAAGGAAAAAAAATGAAATTAATGGTTATTTTTAGAAATAGTCAAAATAAATAAAACAAATTCTATGAATAAGAGAGCAGAAATTGATGATTTAATATTATATATATTATCACTAAATAACCGATAATTATATACCAATACCCCTTGCCATTATTATTAAATTAACATCAAATATCAAAACACCTCGATAGAGCTCTCGAAAAATTTAAAAACATCAATTTGATTTCAAAATAATAATAAAGTATTTTGCATATTTAAATAACTTTTCAGCCAAGACAAATTCCTTATAGATGCATATAAAAATAAGAGTCTTTTTTATGTCAGAATGGTAAAAAACCTAAAATAAAATCTTTTGTGTGTAAAAACTGTTAAGTTCTAAAATAAATAATATGAACATTATTTTGTTTTGAAATTAATTTAATCAATTATTTTATTGATTCTCGAAATACCGATTTTAGTTATTAAAATATCTATTTCTATAGCTACAAAGCAAAATCACAGCCTCGGTTTATGTAAATGGGTAAAAATTGTTAGCTATCTGACCCCACAATAATTGAAACCACCCTTTAAAATAAAAGGTAAATTATCCCAAATAACACAAAAATGATAAGCAAATTTTATTAAACATCCAGTTTTGAACTAATCAACTGTTTGCTATTTATTTCTCATTCAACACAACCCGATAGTTGGTGTCAATTTTTAGATAAACTGTTGAATTAAAAATATATATATTTGTTACATATCTACAAACTACAAGATCGATTTCTTTTCAGAGAGCTCTGTTCGTATTAAAAATCTTTTAAATAATTCTAAAGCCAACGACTTGTGTTCATGGATTTTGCAACTATTTTAAATGCCAGCCGGGAAATAGGAACCGTTTATGACGTTCCACGGTCAGGTCATGGTTGTCTGACAGATCCGCCGAAGTAATCATCCTGTTCCGTGTATGCTTCTGCAATGAAAATCGTGGTAGACTTATAATATTTTTCATACAGGAGTAGAATCGCAAACAAAACACTTTTTCCTATAACTGCTTCCAACATTTCAAAAATAATACCATTTGTGAACTTTTAAATGCCTTACCAAAGTCGAAACTTAAATATTAATTTATTAACATATAGTTATTAGCTCTCTAAATAGGATGAGCGTTAAGCCGGGACCGCACATGCGGTAGTAGGCGAACTGCGAATGTTCGCCAACTACCGAATCTAGCCAAACGGAATTCGCGTTTTCATTCAAACATGCGGGCATTTCCGAACTCCGATCGAAAAAGTGGGAAACGCCGAATGTTCGCCAGAAAGGTTTAGTTTGAAAATAAACTGATGAATACGATGATTCTGTGACAATTGCTGCGGCTGCTTTCGTCGTGTTATGCGGCGGGTTTCTATGGCTCTAGGCCTGAGAGACTATTATCCCGCAAATGGTCAGTCTCCCCTCGAAACAAAATCCTAGATACCTGCTGGATTTCAGGTTAATAAAAGTAAAGTAAAAATATGCTGCATAAAGAAAAGTATCTACCTAAATAATGAATATATAATGTATGTATATAAACAATGTATAAAATCTAATCGAGGATTAGAAAAAGTTTCAAAAAATAATCATTTACAGAAAAACGTTGATTATGCTTTAAGCGATTGTCATTATTTGTGACGATGATGAGCCTAATTATTTTCACAATTATTACCGTTTTCGCATGTTTACTAGTATCTTCCAGAATGATCCAATATCGAATATCAAAATTTTTGACTACGAAAATCCACTATCTTTTCCGAAGACAAAGAGCTGTGTTGCTGTAAAATCTTGCTTTTGATTTTTATGGGAAAGCATTTTAAAGCATTTCCGTTGCGTTCTGAAGTGATGCCAGCTTTCTTCTGTTCTATGAACTCCCAAAGATGAAGTCAGATGTCTTATGAAAGCACTTGTTTTGAATTACAGACATGAAGAAGGACCCCTCACGACTGCGAATAAATACTTAAATTATTAATTTGTAAATTGACATCAAGACAGAGATCACGGATCCTGACCTTTTAACGATATCCTATAATTAAATTTGTATATGGCTTTTAAAATATGTATACAGTCATGCTGAACTTAAAGTGAATGGACTTTAAACGTTTAACCTTTATATTGAAAGAGTAACCCTTTGTTCTAATTATCCTAAATACGTGTGTCATTATCCCTGACTAGAAAACTTTCGACGAATCTCCTTAAATCTTTGCCTATTAATATGCTAATAAATATCACACCAAAATACATTATCCTCGCTTCCAGATTTAAACAAAACCCCTTTCCGCCTCCCTTAAGTTGGCATTTACAGCCCGTCAAAGGTTAATCCGGCTTTTGCGATGCGAGTACGTGATCTGTAACTTCAACAGTTGTTCCCAGTCTCGCCTCTATTTCATATTTTTGATTCATTAACTTTTATTTATGGGGTTTACGCTTAACATTTTACAGAATGCAACGTTTTTCAAAATTATAATATTTCATGTTTACAAACTGGCAATGAGACCCAAGAAAAATTTAAGGAAAAAATGAGTAAAGTGAATTTAAGAATCATTAAACAAAAGTATGAATAATTATTAAACTCCTCTTTATAAAAACGAATAATAGTACGAGGAAGATCGACGAAGTCAAAGCCAAAATAAAATATTTAATCATGAAACTGACTACCTCCACAGAAACTAAAAAGGGAGGACAGAGTTCAGAATGACTGTTTCTGCGGTGGAGTTCCAAAAGAGATGACTGCAAATAAAGAAGGATTATGAATTTTAATTAATACAAAATGGAGAAAATACATAATATTAGGTTGTAGACTTTGCGGAGTCGTATGCCCATCTATAGGCCTTTCTGCACCTCGACCTACGTAGACCTATGTAGGCCCATTTATAGGCCTATCTGCACCTTAGATCTTTTGTGCGTGAACCTACTCTATTAAAAGCCAACGTCACCTAAGCTTTTTATAAAGCTTTGTATCTTTCTTGAAGTCATACAGCCAAGATTATTTTGTTCTGTGTCAACCATTCTGAAATCTTTATGACTGCAGTAAAACTGCGTGCTGCATCGAAACCTATCCGTCGTGTTCCGTAAAGCCACATAATAATAAAATAATCAGAATACGAACAGAAAGAGAAGTCCGATACCGGCCGCTATGACCTCGACCGCCTAGGCCTGTGCTTTGCGAAAAACATGGATTTGTGCCAATACGTTCTTCCAATTTCTTCCAAAGCATCGCTCCCTCTTTTTCTGTCGGTATTCTGATTATTTCTTATTCTGTGCTAAAGCGATAATCGAGCTTGATGTCACCCTGTGTTGCAATCGCCTACGTTTTGAGTAATTTTGGTCAAATTCCTTCTTAATGTATTACAGAAAGTGAGTGATTTTCTAAGGATTTTACCATTCTTCAGTGACTATACCTGTAATAATAAAGTTCTTGGGAATTATTCTTTACCACTGGTACTTTCCAGCGGATAAAAGAGCAAAGTTTTGACATCTCTATATCCCAACACCGTATTTTGAAGGTCATAGTGGACGTCCCCACTGCTGTTATCAATACCTATTCAGAACAAGGGACTGAACAAGATAAAAAAAAATTAAACATAGATTTATGGAAGCGAGATATTTTCCAGGCGATTGTTATTGGACCAGTCGATTGTACCGATAAAAAAAAAGCAATTTTTAAATTATGTATGTGGTTCATAGAAATATTAGTAGATATTTGAGTTTAAATCATAATTTTTTAAATATTTGGCGATATTTTAATTAATTTGACATTTGTCATATAGGTCTAATCATGATTTACTTGTTATGATTGAATTAAAAGCCTGTTATAAGATAATTATTTTACTTTTACTGTTTTATTAAACAATTATTTTTTATTCGACAGGCCCTTTCAGTCAGTATTAGTATCAGAAGGGGTGGCCCCTAGCGGGCCTTGCACTTAGGCCACCAATTGGGCCCGTTGTGCCCCCAGCCCGCATTAGAGAACCTCTAGGATGCCGGTCCTCCTTAAGAAAGCCCACATCTCCTTCAGACTAACACGACGCACTGAATCTGGCTCGATCGACGTCACGCCAAAGATTCTGAATCTTGCCCACGCGAAGGCGGGGCATTCCGTAAGTAGATGGTATGGGGTCTCGTCGTCCTCCATGCACCATCTACACCCCGCTGTGTAGGGAAGAGGAAGTTCAGCCTCTGCAATTCTCAGCAGGGTCAGGTGCCGTCTAAGCCTACAGTGCCCTGTGTAGAATCCTACCAGGGCCCTGCACTCGTTCCTAGGTAGGCACAACAGCCCCCTGGCGAAACTCTTCGTGGGCCCATGTATCATGAGCCTGATCTGTCTCATCCCTGGGGCCGTCCGCCATACCTCCTACGCCCGACCCTCCATCCAGGCCTCCAAAGCTCTTTCGCGAACACTCTGAGCGTTCCCCACACAGGGATCAGGCCCCAAGTATCTGCGTGCGCAGCCTTCTCTGGCTAAGGCATCAGCAGCCTCGTTTCCCGGTACACCCGAGTGTCCCGGTACCCAGACCAGCGTGACCTTTTTAACCTTTGTAAGTTCAGTCAGCCAGGTTCTACACTCCCTCACCAACAAAGAGCGCGTGCGAACCGACTTCAGCGCCATGAGTGCGGCCTTGCTGTCGGAGCAGAAGAAAATCCGCCAGCCATCGACATTGAGCCTTAACCACTCCAAGACCCCCATCATGATCGCAAAAAATTTCGCTTGGAAAACCGTAATGTGCTCGCCCAGTGACGTGGATAGTTCCCGCCCCAGGGCCTCATAGTACGCACCAGCTCCGGACAGTGTTCCCATTCTGGACCCGTCTGTGAACCAGACTAGCCCATTCCAGGTTCCCGTCCTTCCCTCCGTCCAATCCTCCTGTGTAGGGAAGAGGAAGTTCAGCCCCTCGGGAAAGCCTATCTCAGGAACCATCACGTCACCTGGCATACCCCGAATGGCTAGGTCCCCAGACAAGCCCCGCCATAGACCACAATGGCCCTGACAGGAGCCGTTGTCACTCCACATCCCCGCATCAGCCAGTCTCATAGCCGCTCTGGCTGCCTCGTGCCTCACCCGGTCCGCCAACGGGGGCAACCCCATCAGCACCTCCAGGGCCCTCGTGGGCGCCGTCCTCATAGCCCCGGAGATGCAGAGGCATGCAAGTCGCTGTAATTTGTCCAGCACTAATCTGGATGCCATTTTCATGGATCCTGGCCACCAATCAACCGATCCGTGCATAAGCATCGGAGCGATCATCGTCCTATAGATCCATAACATAGTTTTCGGCCCAAGTCCCCAGGTCCCTCCCAGCGCCCTACGGCAAGCCTACAGGGCAGTGAGCGCTGCCGCGGTCTTGAGCCGAATGTGTTCCTGAAAGGTCAGTTTGGAGTCTAACCATACACCCAGATACCCAGATACTTGACGCATTTCTTAGCCACAAGAGGGGTCCCTTCCAACGTGATGTTGGGAGAGACCCCCCCCTATCAAAAATGCCAAAATGCCAAAATGCCATACCAGAAACTGCAGAAGCACACGTAGCGAAAATGTGCCTGAGGTGGCATACCGGACGAGTTGGCATAGTGGTATTTTCTCGGCTTCTAAAAAGTTTGCGGCGCAATTAGCCTTCTCCTTCTGTTTACTCATCGTGTACAAGCCGGCAGATATGTTCGTGGTGTCCTCCGATAATAGACAAAGACGTTAATTAATGTTGTTTTTTTGAAGGTAAGCAATGTTTAATTTGCTCTTGTAACTTGCTCAAAAACATAAACCTCCTGATTTTTTTTTTAATTTTAACAAACGTAAATCGATTTTGTAAACATAACCTTAAAATCCTATGGTACAACCATTGCTATATTTTATTGTAGCTGTGAGTAAATCGGTCTTGTTTTTAAAAAAGTATATTATAGTTTCGGGCTAGTTGGCTTAATATGCCAACTCGCCCTTACGTAACATAATTAATAATTTGGTTTATTGTTGCAGATTTAATTAAAAATGGTGGGAAAATACCAACGAAAAGCTAATCGTCTTCAATGGGACGAAGATGACATGAAAGCAGCAATAAGAGCTGTTAAATCTGGAAAAATGGGCTTGTTGTTAGCATCCAAAACCTACCATGTTCCATTTGGCACATTACGACGACGCTGTCAGGGAACGAAAAAATTTAGTGTAGGCGCAGAAAAAAGCTATTTGGGCGCGAAAAGGATCAACCTTTGATGATACTATGGAAAGCCACCTCGTTAACCACATTAAAAATATGGAAGCTAGGTTCTTTGGATTTACGACTTTAGAGGTATGCAAACTTGCGTATGAAATGGCGGTCCAGAGCAACATTAAACACTCGTCCAATTCTCAGAAGAAGATGGCGGGCCGGGATTGGTTACCAAACGCAATTCGACTATTTCACTTAGGTTACCTGAGTCAACTTCTTCTCCTTCCATAGCACGTGAGTTTAACAGGGTACAAATAGGAAAATATTTCGAACAGTTGGAAAGAGCTCTGGGGCATGTTAATTATAACCCGACAAAAATTTGGAATATGGATAAAAGTGGCCTTACTATAGTTGCTTCAAAAAATTGCAAGGTTTATGCAATCAAAGGAAAAAACAAGTGGGGGTTCTAAGTAGTGCGGAACGTGGACACCCTCTTAACAGTCGTTTGTGCAATGAGTGCTTCCGGGTCTTATTTACCGCCGTGTTTTATATTTCCGCGCAAAAATATGAAAAACCCGACAATTATGGAGGATATGGGAATTTAATGTCTACACTTAAACTCGAATAAAATGAATAATTTTCACTCAATCTCCAAAAATGTTTTTTGCTCTGAAAGGTGTATCCTTCTATTTTTATTATATGCTAGCAAAAAAAATCATTAAAAAAGGCGCTACATGCAAGGTGAATAATAAAATGTTTCCCATTTTTCAAAACTCCTGTATAAAAGATCATCGAATTAACTAATCATTCCTGATCAGCAATACCATCTCGCGTACGATGCGGTGGTGCATTATCATCAAGAAAAGTAAATTCACAAATTTCTTGTACTATAGGTGCCACTAATCCATTTATAATATGCCGGGCATAGATTAGTACATTCGTACTACTATTGCAGATATACAGCTGAGTACATCGCCCCACTGCAATGCCAGCCCAAATCATAACAGTTCCACCGCGGAATGGTTGAGTTTCTTGCACATGTCCTAAGTGACGAGCCGTATTTTTATGTCTCTGAGCCGATGTACACCCCAAAACGGGACTCGTCTGCATTCCACTCAGCCTCCCAGTGTTGATGTTTTTAATGGTCTCATCGAGTACTGTATTACCCTATAATTTGACGTCATTAGTTCACAAAGAAATGACAGCTTGTCTTTTGGTTGGCATAGTATCCTCCTATTGACATAAAAACTAGCAGGGCAAAAATACCTACGGGGCAGAAAGTTGTTCGAGTTTTTCACAAAAGAAAATGTAAAAAACGAAGTCTAAGTTGTATACAGACCTTCAAATCCCTAATAATTTTTGACAAGCTCTCATTTCGTTGTGGATGAAAATAATGACGTCAAATTAGAGGATCATAAAGAACTCGATGATATCTTTATATAGAGGTATGGCCCGACTACTACCCCGTATTCAAAATTCGGGGGTCCTACATTTTAAAGGCGACTGCGGTGGTCTTTTAGTTTTAAAGGAGTCACACCCACGACGAGATCCATAAAAGGGTAAAATCCTAAAATACATGCTGTGTAGAGGAATGTTGTTTCGCTTCCTCGGTGGACTACAATCCATTCATTGCTCACCAGGGTGCCGACAACGCTACTATACACCAGCATGTGACGTATCGCCAAAAGGCATAGAATGAGATGACTGAAAGTCTATCGAGCAACGCTCAAGGAAACAAGTCTGCAGCCCTTCATTTCGAAGGCGACTGCGGTGGTCTTTTAGTTATAAAGGAATCACCCATATACACGCCATTTAAAATAACGGAGTTGATGTTTATGTTTTTTTTAGCAAATTTTTACGGTTTAGGTAAAACTTTTAAATTTGATATGCTATGCTAAATTTTCAAAAAAATATTTTAGATATTTATCATTCTAAATATAACCAAAAAACTTGTAATGCTGAAACTTCGGATAGTCCTTAGGAAACAACCCGCAAAATACTACATGCTGACTAAACAAGATGGCCTTAAAGTTAAAGTGGACGGAGCATGACTGTGATTTGATATCAGATGTGACACTCAAATACCGGTTTGATTTTAGAAGACTTGATTATTTTTTATAACGCGGCTTTTTTATGAAGACATTACCCATGTAAAAAAGGTTGGCTCCCGTTTACCCTATTAAGTCTACTGGCAGGACAATTTCCGGACCGGCCTGCGCTAGCTTGCCGTCGTCACAGACAAGCATATCTAGATTACAAAACTTGTAAAATTGTTGCATTTACGTTAGTCTGGCATCGTTTTCAGTAGCGTAGTAAGTATACATTATACTAAAATAGTTAATCTACAAGTGTTAAAAGAATCTATAATTTTTGACGGATTTTAGAATAGCAACTTAATTGTAATTTTAAACAAAGTATTAAGACAATGAAAACACTTGGCCGAATTTGAATTTGAATTTGAATTAATCATTTAGTATTAACAAATCATAGGTTAAGATGAAAATAAGTAGCAAATATAGGATTCGTATGGAGTAACAAATATCAAGACTAAAAAAATAATTACCGAGGAACAAGCATCTTAAGTTTAAAACAAAAAAAAACAGATAAATATAAATTAAATTTGAAAATATTGTCAGTAAAATTAATTATCCAGTTTAGTTATCAAACCCCACTTCTCTTTTACACCATATAGACACTAAGATGATCTAAGCTAAATCAAAATCCCCCACATAAACGTTTTCAGAATTAAATTTGTTGGGGAAACACCCCAACACGTGTATAAAGTATCGTTCTTCACCGTATAATTTGGTGATAACACCCTGTATGTATATAGAATGAATGAGCCATAATTAAACTCAAAATAGATTTATTTCACCCCGGGTACAACCCAATTTGTGCATTTAAATTAGCATATGCCAGTTCTTCAAAACCCCTTAGTCCAATCCTAGACGGACAATCCCTTAATTCGAACCTGTAAACCAAGTACTGTCAGTATAACAGATTACAATAGAGCCAACTTTCACTCGTAAAGGAAAACGTTTGTAATCGTTTTCAAGTTAATGTATTTTTGTCTCCGTCAGCATTGTGAACAATCAATCTGTCAAATAAAGAAAGAAAACCGTTTCTACCCTTTTAATCTGAAACGAATTCGGCAAAGTGCCAATCCCCACTTTTTATTTGATCGTGGCGCCAGCAGGCGACTCGCTCGAAGAAAGAAATTCAATAGTTAGTGCTTTGCTAATACTCCACGTTGCTGGATCGGTATCCTCACCGCGCTCCATCAAGTGCCTCTTCGTGCCAAAAGGTCAAATTCCTTTTTGGGCAATTTCTCTTGTATGCACAAATATTAGCGAATATTTAGTGCACCTCAGTTATCTTTGTCCAAGGTTGGACAAAGACCTCCTTTTGGGCTATTATCCCAAGGTTTCAAGGCAAGAAACGACGTAGCGTCCCTTTCCCCCTTTTGTTGAAGAGAATCAATAAAATGGCGGCACCGAATTGATAACTCAAGTGGTCCCTATACTGTACAAGTTAATTCAAGGATTCAAAGTGGAATCCCTAGCTGATTAGAGTGAAGCAAAACATTGGAGATTAAGGTATTCTGTACGAAAGAAAGGTGTTAGATTAAAAGCATAAAAGTTCAGTTCATTGAAAGTCAGAAAGGACAAAAATATTTCAGTTTTAAATTGCATAAACAAGACTGTTTTAGTCTTTAGTTAATAATTAAGAAACCTTTTGTAATATTAGTTTTATACTTGAACGAATGATGAATGATTGAAAGTTTTAGTCTAAGAATTGTACATATATAATTTCTATTTAACATAGAAAACACTGTTTATTTATCTCCATTATATTTAAATGCAATTTACACCTGCATT
>MU189681.1:25871-49813 GCA_016904865.1 Pissodes strobi | reverse complement strand
ATGGCAGATGCGTACATTGCTACTCTGTTGAAGTTACATTTTATGAACTATTATATCTGGCTGAAAATTTAAGAGACACTACTCTGTTCTGCTAATTAAATCTAGCGCAACCATGCATTAAATATTTCGCAAATCAGGGAAATCTAACGATGCAAAACTAGTTACCGATAGGAACATTAATATTTTTTCAGTTCCCAGCTTTAGCAAATCCATGATTTTCTTTTACGTTAAAGTTCGTTAAAGTAAATGAGTCAGGATGTCATTATTCTAAACAAGACTTAATTGAATGGGCAACTTATACCACTATACTACAATAACAGAATTAAAAATACAAAGTCGGCTATAATTTATGTGTCTTTCAAATGAACCGAGGAGGCGTCAAGTTATTTTATAGCACTTAAAAATTAAATGAAAGCTCTCTTTTAAAACAATTACCTTGTTGGGAGATTTAAGATATAATTATTATTTTTCATTTAACATATACCTCCATTAATATAATAGAGCTGCAAGAGCTAAACAAATGTTTACTGATCTAACTTAGTAGAAGGATCACAGGGAATCCGTCTGTCAATATACCCATCGAAAGCGAGTTATGCATAATGTTTCGTATTTGTACTAACTTTTTGCAAAATCTCATGTACCTATACATTGTATTTTTAAGGGAAACTGCAGTGGGTAATCCGCAAGTCCGCTGGCTTAACGAGGAGTAGGTATCATGTAGATTTTCTTGAAAACAGCTTTGTTTTTCGTACAAATTACAGTTGGATTAACAGCCAAGGTGGCCTACCGACAATCAGGCGACATTGTCTTTTGCAAGATGTTTTTATTCCCATTAACAGGAGGAGAGGGGAAAACTAAAATAATTCATTTCGGTAGAACGGGAAGACCTACGCGGTAAAAATTTTTGTGGTAGTAGCGCCTCATAGGGGCTACCTTTGTCCTTATGGGTCGGACCGTGGCTCCAATTTAAGGGGGGATTCTGGGGAAAATATAGTTGTTTGCCGATATCTCTGCAACGGAGCCTCGGATCGAAAAGTTGACAAGCAGGTCTTCAATGGGGGGAATTACATCCTCCACTTCCTACCTCCCCGGATACCCAAACATTTTCTATAAAATGAGAAATAATTGAAAAAACGTAACAAATTCTTCGGAACGTTAATAAAAGTATTATAAAACGAAACAACAACAAAAAATTTAAAAAACGCGGGTTTCGGTGTAATAAAGGTGAATGAATTCAGCTATGAGAACGGGGATGGCAAAAATGGGTGGAAAAAAAAGTTTTATTAAAAAATAGCAAACAATTTTGAAAAAATGGGAAAAAATTGAAAAAAAAACGTAAAAAAATGTTCGGAAAGTTAATAAAAGTATTATAAAACAAAATAAAAAAATATTAAAAAAAAAAACAAAAGATTGTTCGGAAAGTTAATAAAAGTATTATAGAACCAAATAAAAAAAAATAAAAATTGTTCGGAAGGTTAATAAAAGTATCATAAAACTAAATAAAGGAAAAATGGTAATAAAAAAAACGAGGTTTTCGGCATAAAATAATAAAGAAAAAATAAAAAAAGTGTCGAAACTGGGGGCAAAAGTTAAGAAAAAAAACTTAAAAAAAATAAAAACTCAGTTCCTATTATCCCTTTCAGAGGTTTCACTTCAGTTGTGTGCTTATAAAGGTCAGGAAAATCCTATGCCACTCAACAAGCGGTGCGTGTGCAGAGAAGAGGGTGGATATTGGACTTCAAGCGCTGCAGGATGTAGTTTTCGGGAAATACGTTACTCGTAAGTCTATTCCAGAGCGAGGCAGTCCTCCAGACAAAGGAGTTCCGAAACAGGGACGTTCTACGTGTTCGTAACTCGTAACTGGCATAACTCTGGGTGGAATCATAAGTGCCAGCTCGTTCGAACACCTTACGTAGTAGTATCGAGAGTAAAGACATAGGTCCGCCACTCTTCTTCGATATTCAAGGCTATCAAAGTCTTTATCTGGGTCATCCACAAAACGAACTGCTCTCCTCTGTGTGGAGCCCAATATCTTGAACAGTATTCCAGAGATAGTCTTATCTGTGCCTTATAGAGCAGTAAGAGCTGACGAGGAGTATACAACTTTTTTTGCTCTATAGCAGAGATGCTCAGACTTATAATACTATTAATAATACTAATTATAATGCAAAAAACTTACTTCATTATTTTGGAATATAACTTAGTCTTTAGATGTCCATGCATGGCACTGCATGTCTTCTGCGTACTTCTCGTAGAATGGCACGTATTTACCGAGTGCCAAACGCAAGCATGAAGACAGATGTTCGTCAGTTAGCCGATTTCGGTATTTTGACTTTAATATTTTCATTTCGGAAAAGACAGATTCGCACAAATAGGTTAATCCAAACAAGCTGTTAATTGCATAGCGATTTGTTTTAAACGTGGATATTTTTCTTCAGGTAAAAAAGACCAATAGTTTGTATCTGTTGCTATGGCTTAGAGATGTATATCTGAAATGATCTGCAATACCTCGTTTTCGATAGAAGGCACATCTAAATCGAAGGTATTTGCTATTTCAGAAGCAGTTGTTTCAACATCCTGACAAGAAAATGGATGTCATAAAAGTGACGATAATCGTCAGTTTTTTTAAATCGGAAAAACGCCTTTAAAACTCTCCGAGAATATTTCTCAATTCTGCTTCGTACTTCTCATAATTTAATGCAGTTCTTGCTTTTAATGCCGGAAAATTTTTCAAATCGTTTTTATTTAGTTGACTAAGCAGTAGCTGCAATTTACATTTGAATGATATTATTGCGCTAATCATGTCGATAATGGATTTATCTTTCCCTTGTAGCTCCAAGTTAATAGTATTCTTATGGTTGGTTACATATGTTAGAAATGCCAAATTACAGAGCCATCTTTCGCCTTTAAGTATGTCAGTGTTTTCACCTTTTTCATCTAGAAAATAAATTATTTCAGGTAGTAATTCTTGAAACCGTTCTAAAAACTTTCCGCGGCTTAGCCACCTTACGTCTGTATGCAGAAGTAAATCGATGTGCTCAGTTTCGCTAGTCTCCAATTGCACTTTAAAGAAGCGTCGTTGCAAGTTTCGGGCTCGTATGGAGTTCACGATCTTCATAGCAATATTCATAACATCGCCTATGTTTAGTATTTTGGAATATAAAACTTGCTGGTGAATGATACAGCGAAATGAAAAAAAGACTGAAAGTCTTCATTAGCTCGACACAATGCAACAAATCCATTTGTACTGCCAATCATGGATGGTGCTCCATCTGTTGTAATGCACACAAGCTTATAAAGTGGCAGGTCATTGTTTTTTACATAACGTAGAAAAGCATGGTAAATGTCTGTACCGCGAGTGGTTTCTTTCAATGGTATCACCGTCAAAAATTCTTTTCTTGCTGTCATGTTCAGGAATGCCATTCAAATAAAAATACATAACTGGGCAGTATCTGTCATATCGGTTGACTCATCAAACTGCAACGAAAAGAATGTGCATTCCATGGTATAATTTTTTAATTTTTGTTCCATATCCTTGACCATCGCGTCTAATAACACTTGGACCAGACAGCTGAAACTCCTTAATGGCAGACATAATATCTGTTTTATTTTTAAAGTTTTCAAACAAGGTATCTGCCGCTTCGACAAATGTTTTTTTCAATATAGCCCCAGCTTCAAAAAGACGCAATCGTTGCAGCTTTTGACTGCTTCGCCAGCCTAGTAAATATGGATTTTTCTACCTTCAAGCTACCCTTTAAATCTTGTAGCTTGCGTTTTCTTATTTCAGATTTTGGTGATAAATCGTTTTCCTACATTTTATGCAAAGTTTTATAATGTCTCTAAGTTTCCATCTTTAGGCAAGGCAACTGAAGCTTGACAAATAAGACAAATACACACGTATTTTACCATAATAAAGAAGAATTCATCTTCCCACCAGTTCAAATGGTATGTTTTTTTTTTGGGCGCTCATTGTTTCGGTTACTTTGTATATACCGACACGACGTTTACACTATGGATATTATGATGCAATACACTTGTACTCTTGCTTAAAGCGAGTGATCGCCAAGAATGTATTATTTCACTTCGCGCATGACCCTCCGCTCGCTACGGGGACTCAAAGAACAGAAACTAACCCAAGACATGCCCAAAATAAAAAAAAAACTTTATACAAACATAATCTTAAAAAAAAAATAAAAACCGATAGGAGTTGAACCCCGGGCCGCGGTATCAGAGGTTCTGCCTCTAACCACTCCACTTCCAGACAATTCATTGTACCGCAAAGACATCGGTAAACTGAAGACTGATTAGTTACCGTGCTAGATCTAGCTCTAAGTAGCTAAGTGTATCCGCGTCGACGTAGTTGTTTATGTCTTTGGAGCACGACTTCGCTGTAAAATAAACTATACCATATATCTTGGCGTATTGCGAAACAAAAAAACAGGCCACAATTTTGCGCTTGTCAGAATTTATCGCGATCGTCCAGAAAAGCTCTCGCGATCGACCAGTCGAACGCGCTCTATATAGTGCTCCTAGCTTTTGTGCTGCTGCGCGGGCGATTTTGGTGATGTGATTACGCCAAGAAATGTTTTTTTCTACTTTGATCAACAGCAAGCTTATGGACGAGGCCAGAGTCAGGTCCTGCGCTGCTTGCTTTTTCTGTGTTAAAGTGGACATTATTTTCCTCACCCCATGCCACGATGGTGCTCATATCCTCATTGATGGCAGCAATCTGATTTTCTCGCTCGCGGTAATTGGAGTCCGCGACATGAATGGGGATATAAGAGTGCTGTCGTCTGCAAAGCTCTAAATAGAACTGCTTGTTCGGCCGGAACTCCGGCATTGATTCTAAATTCCTCCCAGGGATGTCCATCAATACCAACTTGGATGCTTAGATCTCTTAAGAAATTGGATAGCCATAGAAGTAGTGCTGGTGATAGTCTGCATGCTTTTAATTTGCTTAACAATGCGTCATGTCACACCCTGTCAAATGCTTTGGATATGTCGAGAGCCACTGCACGAGATTCGCCGTAGCTTCCGATGGCTTTGGTCCAGAGGTAGATCATGTAAGTCAAGAGATCTCCTGTTGATCTGTGCTTGCGGAAGCTATACGGTGCGTTGATCAGTTCATCAGTTTCTCCATGATTTTAGACATGATGGAAACTAAGGCAATTGGACGGAAGTTATATGAAATGGTTTTTATCTTTCTTCGGGAATGGTTGCATCTGAGCGCATTTCGGTGACGTGATTCTCCACCAGCTTTAATTGCTTGTGTTTGTTTTGTGACCTGTAATTTTCATGCCATTTGGTTGTGAATAAGTGACGATCCACAAGTTTCCGTTTCGGAAAAACTCCATATATCTTGGTAGGTATATAAATATGTAAAATGAGTAAATCAAAACAACATTTGCAATATTGTAAGACTGTCCTGTAACTTTCTTCTCAGTTTGAGAAAAACTAGGAGGTTTCAGTTGAAACGTCATCTTATTAAACACATGCACTAGTGTAATGTTTAATGTGATATCGATTTTAAAAATGATCCCAAGAAAGACAAATAATTTGGCATAATTATAATATAGTTTTTTCTTCTTAAATGTAGAGTAAAACCAATGAAGATAAAAATTTAGTGGGTACAATTTGGAAACCAACATGTTATGACATTAAGTAATATACCATTGCCATTGGACGAAGCCTCCAAGAAAAAAAGGTCATTAGTTTCATACAGCTTTACTTTCATCTCATTATTAGGAATATGCGATACTGTGAAATTATCGAAACACGAGTATCGCAATATTCAAAACGTAAGTATCGATACTTCAAAATATCGATCATTTTTTAGTATCGATACTTCCAGAATTAAAAAAAAAATTATAAAGTTTACATATAAAAGGGGTTTGACAAAATGCACATGTGTAATAAAATAATAAATAAAATAAAATAAAAATAGTTTATTTCCCAAAGACACAATAATTAATATCATTATAGGTACCTGCAAAAATAAGAAATAAACATTTAAGCAAAGAAGTAATATGAATATTAGTTGTTATTGCTAAAAGTCACTGTTTGGTTAAAAATTGCCACAAATCAGGTTAATTTTCACATTTGGGTATAAGAGACAAATTTTTGGAATGGAAGGTCACAATCTTGAAAAAGTCACAATCAGGAAATCTACTCAAATTTTTTATACTATACTAATCACATCACAATATTTTTAAGTTTATAGAATTTTTCCTTTTCTTCCATCCTTTCTTTTTCTTTTTTTTTACATATCTAAACAATTGGCACTATGTATAGACGCTGCGTATAAAAGCCCTGTCCGCCTGCAACAGCTATTCTTTTAATTTACCTTTAAATGACCTTTGGCAAACAATTTCTTTTAATTCTTTTGGCAAAAGATTATAAAATTTTGGCGCTAAGTAGTCGCTCGACGTGTGGCGAATATCTTTTTTACTAACCGGAACTACCATGCAATCTTTTTTGTACCTAGTGTTTTTTTTCGTGTATAACCGTTTGTAATTGTATTTTGTTTTTGTTTACCAGCATCATTACCTTCAAAAAATAAAGCTGCCTCAAATCAAGCACACTAGGATAAGTTTTGTTTTTGTTTAAAATAACTTTTAAAATCCGTTTTTGGATTACTTCTAGGTTCTTCAAATAGCAATCCTTTACTCCACCCCAACCAACAATCCCATAGTTAAGCTGAGATTGAACCAGTGCGTAATACAAGTTCTTCATTTGACTTGCTTTTAAGTAACATTTAAGGCGCGAAAAACGTGTTATTAAATATCGCGTCTTTGAAATTATATTTTTGATTTGTCTATGCCACCTCAAGTGTTCATCAATCATGATTCCCAAGTATTTGATTAAGTCAATTCTTGAGATAATTAAATTTTCTTCTATATTCAGAAATCGAAAATTTGGAAGATTGTTTGCGTACGAAGAAAATGTTAAAAACCTTGTTTCCGACTGGTTCAAGGTCAGCTTATTGCCTTGAAACTACTTAAGTATAAGCCCCAAGTCGTTTTCAGCCTTATTTCTTACCTTATTCCAATTTTTTCCTGAATAGAAAATGGCTGTATCGTCTGCAAAACTCACTATTTTGCCCGGTCCATTTTGCTTCAAAAGATTGTCTATGTAAACAGTAAAAAGCAGTGGGCCCAAAACCGTCCCCTGCGGTACGCCGCACGTAACAGCTTCAAGCTCACTACTCACACCACCAATTTTAACGTATTGGCGTCTGCCGTTTAGATAACTTTTAAACACATTTAAAACACTTCCCCTGATGCCAATTTGGTCAAGTTTGTAAACTAGTTTTTGATGACAAACTGTGTCGAAAGCCTTTGCCAAGTCCACAAAGCCACACAGAGATGGTTGCTTTTGATCTAAACTTTTATAAATATTCGTTGTTAAGTCGAATATTGCGTCTTCGGTAGATTTTCCGGTTCTAAAACCGTATTGTTTTAAAGATAAAATTTGTTGTTTCTCCAAAAATGTTACTATTCGTTGTTTAATAATGTTTTCAAAAATTTTCGATATATTAAAAATTAAAGAAATTGGTCTGTAATTACCCATTTCTGTTTTTGATCCATTTTTAAATAAGGGTTTAACTTGTCCTAGCTTTAAAGGTTCCGGAAAGTCACCTATTCTAAAACTTAAATTAATTAAATAAGCTAAAATAGGCGATACCTCATTTACAATTTCTTTAAGTGCTTCCGAGCGAACTCCATCTGGTCCAGGAGATTTTTTTAACTTAAGAGAACTTATTATTTTTTTGATTTCTTATTCTGAGGTTTCTCTGAAGTGAAATAGACTTTTATTACACCTATCAACATTTTCCCTAAAATTATTAGGTGGAGTTATTTCCCTTGACAAACTATCCCCTATCTGACAAAAAATTTATTAAAGTTATTAGCAATATCAAATCTGTTTGTAATTATTCTGGAGTTGGAAAGTTCGATTTTATCAATATGAGTTCCCTGGTTAGGCTTGTTACACATTTTATTGACACAATTCCACAATACCTGTGACTTGTTTTGATTTTTTGAAATTAAGCTCTGTGCATTATCGTGTTTGTCACTTTTTATTGTTTTCACTATTTGGTTTTTAAAAACTTTGTACTCATATTTCAACTGTGCATTTTGTGGATTCTCCAAGATTTTTTTCTACATGTCGTTTTTTTTGTTTATTGCTTGTAATATTTTTTTGGTAATCCATTTTTTCTTTGCATTGTTTTCGTAGTTGTGTCTTCTAACTTGTGTGTTTTTGGAGATATTAAATTGCAATATATTAACACATTTAGAAACGGCTTCATCAAGATTTGGAGCTTGATAAACTCTTTGACACGTTTCCCTTCTCGAGTAATTTATGTTTTATTTGTTCGTTCATTATTTGCCTGTAAATGTTGTATGATTTTGTTTTCAAATGTTAGAACGATTGGAGAGTGATCCGTTATTATGTAGTTTAAGATAAAAGATTCTGCATTTTTTAAGTTTTTCTCGTCATCGCCTTTTACGAAAAAGTGGTCAAGGCGGGTCCTCGTCAAGGGTCTTGTGTAGTATTTATTGATGTATGATGTAAATCCATACACCGATAAGATACTTTTGTAGTCTTCAATATTTTTTTATTTTCTTTCAGAAGATCCAGGTTCAAATCACCCGTAATTATGTGTTTTTTATGTGTTTTTTGTTTCCAAATATTCAGATAAGTTTTCGACGAATATGTTTTCTTGAATTGCTGGCGACCTATATATACAGGTAATAAGAAAATTATCTGACTGTTTGCCAATAACTAATTCAACACCTTTAACGTTTGCGATAAACTTACATGAAAAATCAACAGGTATCGTTTCCTTGACAAAAGCCATGCATGATCCCATCACACTTGATATACGACCCCTCATTATAAAAAGAAACGTAGCCTTCCAAATTAAATATCTGTTTATCGTTTACTATATGTGTTTCAGTTAATAAAATAATTTCAAATTGCTCCTTAATTTGTTCTAAAAAACATAAAAACTCAGAGAAATTTGTATCTATTCCGCATATATTCAAATGTAGTATTTTAAAACTGTTATTCTTAAGTCTACTATTTAAGTAATCCAACGTTTTAGAAACTCTTGGCAAAATAGTTTTTTCCTGAAAGTTTCTTATGAAAGGATCCATTCCGTCAAAAATCCTTTAAAAATTAAGTTACTAAAACTACCCTTCTACAAATAATAAATATAAAAAAAAATAAAAACTAAAAATATAAAAGGCGTTAAAACCTGACAAGTTTAATAATTAATTAGTATAATAAATATAATTCTAAAAATATAATGGGTCTAAAAACGTTTCTGTCAAAAAATAAAAGAAAAAGTAAAAAAGGACAACTAGCAAAATAAATAATACTTAACTAATCTTAAGACGTAAAATTTTAAACAATACCATGAAACCAAGAAAAATAATTTTTTGTTCGTCTGTTTGTTTTATTTTTAATTTAAAGTTCTGTTTCCTTTGCCCGGTTTCGAGTAACCCTTTTAGTTGGATTTTCTTGCTCCTGAATCTCAGATTGGGATTGTTTACGCTTATTGTTCGTGCTAGATTCCTCAGGTTTCCTGTTAACTTTTGTAGGTTGATAGCTAGTTGTTTTTCGCTTTCTTAATTATTCCACACTATATTCTTTTCCTTCTACAACTAACTTTTTGTTTTTAATTTGCGCGTTCTCTTTGTTTTCGCGAGCCTCCTTCAAATATTTGTATAAATTTTTTCTTTCCTCGTACTCTTCTTGTGCGTACTCTGGGGAGATGAAGATACCAGTACTTTTTAACTTTTTAGCGTTGTCTAAAATTTCTTTACGTAGTAAATACCTATTAGTTTCAATAGAAACTGAACTTATCTTACCGCTGATGGGTTTACCTACTCTGTATACGTTCCGGAAGTCACTAAATTGACAACTTAATCCCAGTTTATGCTTAAACAAATCCAGACAACTAGTTATAACACGCAGTAAGTCGTCTGTCTCTCTCTCTTCTAGTCCGTGTATCATTCATTTATATTTCTTTGTTTCTCCTTCAACTTTTTGAAGTGAAAACTTCTTTAGCGGCGCTGTGCACTTTTTTGGGATGGGGTAAAAATGTTAAACTCGCGTCAGGACACGTGACCTGATCGAAAAACCGTAAGACGGAGGGAGACCGCCAGCTCGCGATCGTTTCGGCATGTTCCCGATGAGGTAGAGGGCTGAAATTTTCAGAGGATGTAGACGGAGTAAAATGAATATTCTGTGCCAAATCTGGACCCCCCCCCCCGCTTGGCCAGGGGTGGAGAGAGAAGAAAAAATTAAAATAATTAATTCCGAGAGAACGGGATGAGGTAGGGGGTCCAAATTTTTATGGGAGGTGTGGTACCTGGGGGGCTACCTTGGGCCATATGGGGGGCGACGGGGCTCCACGTTAAGGGGGGAATTATGGGGAAAAACCGTTTTTTGGCCGTAGCTCTGCGACGGTGCGTAGGAGCGAAATTCTGAGCTCGACAGGGTCCCCATACGTGGACCCTACGGGAGGAGAAAAAAAATTCACCCCATCCCCCCTCCCCTCCCCCGATTTTTTTTTGACTGGTAGAGGGGAAAAATTTACAAAAAGGGAGAACGACACTCGGAAAGTGCCCAAAAGTAGTTTATAACGAAATAAAAAAAAAATGAATAAAAAAAAAATGAAGAAAAAAAATGGAGGGGGGAGGGAAGCGTTTTTCGGTGAAAAAAAAAGCGAAGGAGTTGAGCTACGAGATCCGGGATGGCAAAAATGGAAAAAAATCTAAAATTTTGGAAATAAAGATTTTTTTTTTCGTTTTTTTGATATTGACTTCCGGGAGAACTGGATGAGGTTGTAATAGTTCTGAAGTGTAAAATTTTTTATGTAATATAAATTATCATGTTTGTGTACGATAGCGCAATAAATGAATATTGTATTTTACCACATAAATGATAGTACTTTTATACCAATAAATAAAGCAATTCGTGCAAAATTATTCCCTAACCATTCCAAAATATTCAAAAATGCACAACGTTAATGTTGAAGTTTTCATTTCTGCCGGCACTCCCGGAGTGCAACCCGCTCTTTTTTTTTTATTTTTTCCTTCAACTTACTAACTTCTTCTTTAAGAAATTCGTTTTCTCCTCTTAACTCATGTATTTCACTTTGCAGGTCTTCTTTTAACTCCCGTATTTCGGTGGAAAACGTTGTCCTATTTTGCTTTATTTCCTCTTTAACTTCGTTATTTGAAGCCAATAGTGATTTTAATAGTTCTTTTATTTCGTCATTTGCCATTTTATCATGCACAAAAAACAAAACAATATTTGCTAGTACTTTTTTAAAAATTTGACGTGTATGGTATGCGTTATTTGTGTTAATAATTTGGTACTGGCATAAAAAAAACTGGTGTTGATAGGCAAATACGTTTGTTTTTATTTTGAACTACAGTATCATAGTCCGAAACAGGCTACTAATCTATTAAATGATTATCTAAAGAACATACATAGGTACGTACAGCTATAATATTCTTCTGTGCCACTTTTCACAATTTTCTTTTCACTTTTTCTTATTTAAACAAACGATTTGTTTACGGATCACTTTTTTCTGAACATTTTACGTTAAAGGTACAATACAGCGGAATGCAATTAAGTAAAAGAAAGAAAGAGTATCCAAAAATATTGTCGCGAGTAATCGTGATGACAGTTCTTTTAACTTTTTCTTAATGCCTCCACCGGTCTGTCATCATACGTTTGAATCGCGATGCCCTATTCAGCGTGCAGGGGTGTAACTCTGATGGTAATACTGGATTCTTTACGTAAGGTGAGAAGCGAAGATAAAGAAAGCACTTAAAAACAATAAAGTATATTAGGTAAACTTAATGAGAAAAGATTAACAATGTATATTGGTCAAAGACCCAACGATAGAGTTTTTAACAGCGTTTACTGGTCAGAAACTTAATGAGACTAGCCTATACCCAATTAAGGTGCGCATGCTTTCTCGACTTGAGGTATGTTTGATGAATTGTTTATAGGTCTTTTTGGTCACTGCTTTGTAAATATAGTTTATCTTATGTTGCGTTGCGTTTTATTTAATGTTAAAGTATTTAAGAGCACTTGGACACTACACTTTGAACTACTTGACAGACTACTTAGAAACTTCACTCGAAGAACCTTGACAGACTCGACTTTTCTACTGTGGTTAATGAAACCCCTAGTCTTAGCAGTCGATGTGGCTAACCAAGAACTAAGTTTGGGGTAGGAAAAGGATTAGAACTTTAGCAATCATGTGACTAACCAAAGAGCGGATTGAACCAAAAGCAGTCATGTGACTAACTCTGGAGCTGGCTTGGGTGAGACCAAAAGTCTGACGAACTGAAGGTTTGCCAGTGTATTTATATTAGAGAAATTGCTGATCATTGCATGCTTAAGGTTCATAATCGCTCCCGTTGACTGCTCGCGTTGTTTATAGTTTGCTTTTAATGTTTATTAAATAATTTCAAGTTCAAACTTGGGACAGGGTGATAATTAGTTAGTAGCTTTATGAATTATTATATTTGACAATATGTAATGCGAGAAAGTTAGTTTTGCACGGGCGATTTGGCCAAGAAATTGTAAAAGTCATACCTTTGAATTTGTTTTAGCGCGAAAACCGCTGGATTTAAATCCTATTTTTTTGTCAAAATGTATTACCAAGGAATTAGAACTCGCTCTTATTTGGTGGATAGGTTAAAGAATATTTTTGTAGCATTTGGTATTTATAATGTGTACCACATTACCTAACTTTGAGGATAAAAGTTGCTTCTTCTTGTTGTGTTCAATGAACTTAACTAGAACCAGTGACCATTCATAAATGTAGGAAAACCCCTAATCTCAGTTTAGGAAAACCATTAATTTCAACAACCTAAATCTCAATTAACCAAAATGTGGTAAAACTGGAGGTGATTGTGATAATTTCGTGCGATCACGTAGTCTAGGTATCGATACTTTCTTAGTGGGCTGGTATTCGATACCTGTGAAGTATCGTAAGGTTGATATCGATGCCCATATTATTTAAAAGCTTATTATTATGAGTATAATAGTTAAAATGTGACTGCCGTTTCGTCTTCGGTAGAGTCAACACGTCCCGTAGCAGCTCTTTTGTCGCCATTGGCGCAGACCATTGGCCGTACACGTGGTAAACGTTTATTGATCGTTTTTCTTCTCGAGGAAAATCGGGCGTCCTAGCCAGAAAAAAATCCCCAATCGCGCCGATGCCTAGGGCGAGAGGGAACCCGATGTTCCCGTGGGATCATTTTTGTCTGTGCCTTTCACAGTTTAAAGTTTTGTGCAAAAGTCGGGAATGTCCAGGGGTGCAGGCCCGCCATACTGGAGGTTCCTACTAAATAGTACCATCGTCCAACAAGGGCGTAACCTATCTGGGAGGGTCGCCCCAGCTAAGCCCGGACGGTGGGCGTGCTGGCGGATTTCCTTGCAGCAAAGCCAACCGATCCCTGAAAGAGGGGGCACTAGAAGTATAGGAAAATGAAAATTAAAATGTGAACATCTTTTGATTGATATAAGATAACGATTATATGGGATCAAAAAAAAACAACAGTAACCTATAAATATTTATCTGAATTTTCCCACTCTTGTATTTTAAGACAAGTGAAATGTTCTTAAAATGATAAATTGCACATAAAATTGATAAACATTAAATTTCCTCTGAGTGATACTAAATATGTCGAAACATACTCATTCTGTTCTACGATTATTGTTAAGAACATAATTCACCAATATTTTAATTAACTTTTCCGAAAGCCCCAAGTATTACCAAAGAAAATTGTAGTTTCAAAGCTACTATTTTCCTTGTTATTGCTTAGGATCACTGAACTGTTAACGGATAGCGTGAGAATAGAATGGTCAATAATAAGTCTGGCTAATTTGGAATGGAAAAGGGCGCGAGGTTTTTAAGGGGGGATCTAAGCAGACATAAAACTATTAGGGTTGCAGAAACAGTTACGACTATGTTGCTCCATAAAACAGGACAATTACCTTTTATAGAGGTTTTAGGGAGGGCGATCCGTTCATTGTTAATTAACTTATCACGAACTTATTATAAACACACAAAGCTTTATATGCACAAGGCATACATTTTGGAACGAGAGCTAAATTTTGAAACGACGCGCAGCTGAATTTTAAAAAATGCACGAGGATCAAAATAAGACTGTGCGTAAAGTAAAAAAGATCTGTTACTTTCTTAAATTACAAATTTCGCAATGGCCTTAAAGGCCAAATAGACTAATTCTACTAAGTGACATATGGCATAACTAACGCGTTCAATACCAAATTTTATCCAACATATGTTTTTAAAAATTCTTTAGTTATATAAATTTTGATAAAATCCCATATACATCAAATATTTCTCCACTAATGCCAATTTTGTGTCAAAGTCATACTTATTTGTTGTTAACGCGTGACTTCATCCAATCTAGTCAAAAATTATTTACAGGCGTATATTGAAATGTGCAATTTCTTTTAAAATTTCACAGTTAAGTAGCCATTTTAGATGCAAAAATCTCAAAAAAATATCGTAAAAACTTGTTTTTTTTTTTGTAAATTTAACTTTTTTTATGTACAGGGTGGCTCGAGTTCGTGTCTATGTATGGGGAACTCGAAAACCGTAAGAGATACAGTGTCGGTCAAATTAAGGCAAAATTGCGCATTTAGGTGCCTAGCAATATGCCGTTTAGAAAGTTTTAAAATTGCGAGTATTTCCGGAGATATCCGGAAAAAACCGAAATTTTGAAAATTCGTTTAATTTTTTTCCTGGGCTTATTTAAAAACGGATTTCAAATTGAATTGCACTTTTGCATTGCCACTTTTTTCGCTCTATCTAATGATGGTATCCAGTTTGAAATCAACTTTCTTTTTTTAAATACGAACTATAATTTTTTTTATCGTTTTTCAGATGGTATTGGCGTTATTAATACGACTATGTGTTTTTCATATTTTTTTTTATTTTTTTTATTTTTATTATTATTTTTTTAATTATATATTTTGCTTTGGCGTAATTTTAAATAATTTAAGGTAGGTACTTTTAAAATTTTTATATTCTGTAAAAATATTTTATTTTGTTTTTTGTATTAAGTGGAAAATTGGAGCGTATTAAAAATAAAAAATAGTAAAAAAATTTCTTACGAGAATATGGCCATGAACTATTACTCAAACAAGTTGCTTATTGCAAAGATAAAATATTCCCAACTTTTAACCAATTAAAAATTTTATGTAATAGAGAACATCAAAAATTTATAATCATACTATGTGATACTATAGGAACTTTGATGGAAAAACACCTATTGGAATTTTGCTTATAAATAAAATGCACTAAGCAACTTGTTTGAGTAATAGTTCATGGCCATATCGTAAAAAATTATTTTACTTTTTTTTTAATTTCTAATATGGGCTCCAATTTTCCACTTAATGCAAAAAACAAATAAAATATTTATATAGAATATGAAAATTTCAAAAGTACCTACCTTAAATTATTTAAAATCACGCCAAAGCAAAATATATAAAATAAAAATAATAAAAAAAAATAAAAATAAAAAATAAAAAAAAATAAAAACACATACTCATATTAACAACGCCAATACCATCTGAAAACGATAAAAAAAATTAAAGTTTGTATTTAAAAAAAGAAAGTTGATAGTAATCCCTTGAAGACGAAACGTCGGATTTCAAACTATATATCATTATTGGATAGAGCGGAAAAAGTGGCAATGCAAAGGTGCAATTGGATTTGAAATCCGTTTGTAAATAAGTCCAGGAAAAAAATAAAACAATTTTTCAAAATTTCGGTTTTTTCCGGATATCTCCGTAAATACTCGGAGTTTTAAAACTTTCTAAGTGGCATATTGTTAGGCACTTAAATGCGCAATTTTGCCTTAATTTGACCGACACTGTATCTCTTACGGTTTTCGAGTTCCCCATACATAGACACGAATTCGAGCCACCCTGTACAGTTGGCGACAAATAAATCCATACACTAAATTGACGCAAATCGATGTCAAAGATTTCAATTTGACGGACCAGTTTAGAGCCATTTTTTCTTGTTAACCGTATTCTACAATGTATTTGAACCGCATTTAAAACGCAACGTCATCATTTGGGCTGCCAAGAAAATGCATTGTTTTAAACCGGAGCGTTATCTGTCAGTGTCATATCATTGCTTGTTATTTTAATTTTTATTACGATTTGCTGTTTGTGCTATCATATTTCTTTAAGTATCGTTTTGATTTTTAAATGCTTGTTATATGATATTATATAATAATATATAATATTATAAAGAAAAGATGACTAAGTAACAACATTACTTCCTCTGGTACTTGACCAAAATAATCATTTGCCTTTATTTCTGTATTATTTATGTACAAAAGATTTACACCCTGAATGTTTTTACCCTTTTTCGGACGACTACGATCATATATGTCTATATGACAACGGCTAACGGACGAAAAGCATACAAGACAAAGATAGCGAAATGGTTCAAACGCATGTCCAGGTTGTTTTTGAATACGGTTCAACACAAAGCAACCGCAACGTCATTATTTGACAATAAAATAAAATGTTTTCAAACCAGTTTGAACCGTATTAGCACGAAAAAACGGCTTAGTACATACAGTTAGACTTGCCGCTGATGCAGTTCGACGGCTGAGCGGCAGAGGGGAAAAACCCTACAAAAACAGGTGGCGGCGAAGGCCGTCAATAGCAGTAGTTTTGTTTTTAACTGTTTTGATAGGGGTTTGAAAACGGACAAAGATTTGGAAATGAAATAAACTCAGAGTAGCTACCTGGAACAACATGTCCTGGACTGCAAAGGATCAGGAGATCATAGAAGAACTAAAAGACAATAACATAGAAATATGCGCTATCGACGAAACGAAGAAGAAAGGAAAAGGAAAATGCAAAATTGACAAGTTATCTTGATATACAGTGGTGTACCACGAGAACAGAGCACGGTTAGGAGTGGGGATACTGATAGACCGAAAGTACAAACAACAAATAGAGAGTGAAGCCTACGTTAACGACAGAATACTACAGGTAACAATAAGTAGTAACCATGGGAAGATGCACTTCATAAGCGTTTATGCACCAGACATAAGTAAAGAGAGAGATTTTATGAAGAAGTTCAAGCAGTAGTGGACAAAAAAAGAACATGAGATAAAATCGTTATTATGGGGGACCTAAATGCAAGAGTAGGAAATGAACAACTGAATGACATAATGCAGAGATTTAACGAAGAGATCACAAACGAAAATGGAGATCTACTGAAAATATTCTGCGCAAACAACAACATGAGAATTAACAACACTTTCTTCGAACATGACAGGGAGTACAAATACACATGGCAAAATACAAGAGGACAACAGTCGGTATTAGACTATGTTATCACAAATAGAGAGGTCGTACCTCAAACAATATTGGACGAACTCTAAATGGCGCCAACTCTGGAGGTGATCATAAGATGGTACTTTGCAAAATGAGATTGAACATTCCCAATTCCACAAAACTTAAATCGCAAATAATTAGCAAATTTAATGTCGAATTATTAGAAGATGACAGCACAAAACATCTGTATGAAGATCGATTAAATCAAAAAATATTGCAAAGACCAGTGAGTACTGAAGATAGCATAGACCACCAATGGAAAACAATAAAAAATAACATAGTAGATGCTGCCATGGAAGCAATAGGAAAGCGACAGGTAAATGTCAATAGGTTTGTTCTAGCAGCGATTTCAAACCAAAGCCAAGCCATCCGGAGTTTGCGCATTGCAATATAAGCGACACTTAAATCGCAATGCGCAAACTCCGGATGGCTTGGCTTTGGTTTGGTTTGGGTTTAAATCGCTGCTAGAACAAACCTATTACAATCAATAGAACGCCATGGTTTACGCCGGAAGTGAAAGAACTAGCTAAACGAAACAAAAATGCATACATCAAATATACGCGAAATCAAACACCTGAAAACTAGAACAACTATCGAAGAGAACAAAACGAGGCAAATGCAAAAATAAGGGAACTAAAAGAAAACCATTGGGAAAAGTTCACAAAAGAAATGGAAAGAGACTTGTATGGAAGCCAGAGAAGAATATGAGGAATGCTAAGAAGAAATAAGCTAGAAGTCAAAGATACTATACGAACCAATAAAATCACGACAGAGCAGTGGGAAACGCACTTTGGGAACCTATACAAGGAAGAGGAAGATAAGGAACAGATACAAGTCGAATATGAAGAAGACAACGACATAGAATTAACAAATGACACGATAAAAAACACCTTAAGTTCCCCTTAAAAATAGAAAAAGCCCCGGCCCAGACGAGATCACTAACGAGATGTTTAAATACGGAGGAAAAAAATACAAAATGAAATTTTAACCTTATTTAAAAATATCATAGAAGAACGGAAAATACCAAATGAATGAAAGAATAGTATAACAATACCCATTTTTAAAAAATGAAGAAAAAGCTTCCAGAAAACTATCGTTGAATAACCCTACTTGATAGCGTTCTTAAACTGTAACAAAGACTATTCTGGGTGAAATCACCATAACCATAAGGAGGAGGAACAACAAGACTTTCGAAAAAAACAGATTGATGCAATATTCTTGTCAAACGAATATACCAAAAAATCACTAGAATTCAATAAACCTGCTTACATATGCAAGCTTTTGACAGAGTGCGCTTAAAACACGTCCTGGAAATAATGAGAACAAAAGGTCTAAACCATAGGCTACAAAATCGTCGAACAGGTAAACCATTTCAAATATTTGGGAGCAGATATAACGAGTCATGGAAATCTACTTCTCGAAGTAAGAGAGCAAACAATGAAAGCGGCTCGAATTTCGGGATGTTTGAGAGAAATTGTTTGGAAGAACAAATACCTCAATACGGAAAGCAAAGTCAAGATATATAATGATGGCAATGAACAGACAAAAGCCTACTAATATGTATCCATATTAGAAAGTAGAAGAAGAAGAAGAAGAAGAGCAATTTACATAAAGCGCACGAGTAGAGAAGAACACATGAGACATATAAATTTTTTTATTGCTATTTACAGTTCCCGAAAAACTCAACAATATCCATTAAACAATGATAATAATAATCTTGAATCCTTGAATGCAACTCTTCATAATAAGAAGTGGATAATGTATATGGAGGTTTTGTTACGTAATGTTGTGATTGATCATTAGGTGTTAAAACTTTAGAGTTTGAAAGTGTTGTCGTGTTAGTCTGCTAAAAAGTTGCCGGAATATTCGTAAAGTTGTTGCCGAAAGTGTTTGGAACTGCTAAAAAAATGCGAGAGTTGCAGCTTGAGATTGGTAAGAATAATGTTTCTGACGTAATCAAAGGCGGGGCCATTCTAAGCGTGGGTTCTAAATAAAACACTACATTATTAATTTATAGCAATGTAAAGCTTCTTCTGATATTGAACAGATGTCCGTACATGCGAATAATAAAGAATCGGTATTGAAGCGATATGTTGTAGAGAGGGTAACGAGCTTAAGTCGACGATTAAGTGACAAATCCATAGATGACCGACAGGAGTTGTTAGGAACTGTGTATCCGCTCCCGGACCATTGTCTTTTGGCTTGCCCTGGTACCTAATTATATTGCTTTACTTGTTTCCCATTTTAAAATCTTCATTATTATCGTAACCGTTGTTATCTTAAGTTCTGGACTAATACAATATTATGAGAAGAGAACAATCCAATAATTATCAGGTACAACGTACCACATCCACACAAAAAACATTCCCTAATTAAATATTCGCCAATAATATGTTAGCATTAAGACGTTAAGTTATGCCTAAATTATAACTGGCGTGTTGGATGTGATAAGTGACAGGTATCACATCCAATTAGTCTGGTACGGTCCTGGTCGGGTTTCCGTGCTAAGTTTGGAACAAATGACCATCTGCAAAGCATAAAAACGATGATTGAAAAAAACATCGAATAGAATAGGAGACTAGTCCTTGCTTTTGTAGACTTTCAAAAGGACTTTGATACGGTAGAGCTGAATGCGGTCCTCAGTGCATTACAGGAATGTCGGGTTGATTACAGATACCTAAAGCTGATTTACAATATCTACAAAAATGCTACAATAATGGTAAAACTTCATGAAAATACTAAATGCATTCAAATCGGCAGAGGTGTCAGACAGGGAGACACGATTTCGCCCAAACTCTTTATCACAGTCTTGGAGTATACTTTTAAATAAATCAATTGGGAAAACAAGGGCCTAAATATAGATGATCGAAACTTAACAAATCTACGTTTTGCGGATGATATATGTTTGCTCTCAGATAACCTTGGAGACATTAAAGATATGTTACAAGAACTACAAAAGGTATGTGCTGACGTAGGTCTAAAAATAAATATCTCAAAAACAAAATATATGACAAATTTAGTTCCCAGTAAGCAAATTTTCATTGATGATGAGGAAGTAGCTCTGGTGAACAAGTATAATTGTCTTGGTCATGAAATCCAAATCTCAAGAGACAACCAAACGTGCGAAATGAAAAGAAGAGTTACACTATCTTGGGCAGCCTATGGAAAGCATGCAGAAGTATTTAAAAGCGACATGCCACAATGTTTGAAGAGGAAGGTGTTTGATCAATGTGTGTTGCCGGTCATGACCTATGGAGCTGAAACCTTAACACTAACCACAGCAAGTGCTAAGAAACTTATGGTAACACAGCGCAAGATGGAAAGGTCCATGCTCGGGGTGTTATTACGGGATCATATAAGGAATGAAGATTTACGAAGAAGCACCGGCGCCGTCGTCACAGATGTGGTTATCCAAATTCGCAAATTCAAGTGGAGGTGGGCTGGACATATGGCACGAATGACGGACGGGTGCTCGAGTGGAGACCGCGCTTGGATAAAAGAAGCAAGGAAAGACCCCTGACACGTTGGACGGACGATCTAAACAGATGTGCAGGCAACTGGATGCAAATAGCTCAAGACATGAAGGAATGGGCAGAAATGGGCGAGGCTTTTGTCCAGCAGTGGACACAGAGAGCTGAAAGATGATGATGATCGTGATGATGGTGATAATGAATATATTAATAGGTGAACTGATTCGTGAAATAAAATGGTACATATGAAGTGCTACGGTTCTGGGTTAGTTTGGGTTAGTTTGGGTTAGTTATAAGTTAGTTATAAGTTATAAAAGGTGGCATAATTAAGTATATTTAGAGTTTAACAAAAGGACCTAACTTACCTATGTTCATATTGAGCTTTAAGGAAATTAAGGTGTTATTTCTTCACTTGCTATATATTCTTAAGGTTTGTTTTATGTCAATATGTCCTCACTGATCCCGTTTTATTTAATAAATGTATTAAATGTTTTTGGTGTATTAATTGCTAAGATAAGAAAAAAAGACGGGAAACAAAAGTTCCCATGAAAGAAAAAAAACACAAAATAATTTTTGCAGCTCCAAACTCTAAAAGGACTTGGGCGCTATTAAATACACAACGTAAATGGATTGGTCCAAAGTAGGTTTGTAAAGGTTGATTGATCACGTGTCTGACTGCCGACTGCCATAAGGTAATACATAGACTGGGGGTTGGTATGTTCCACCAAGTAAGAAGTTCCCCATTTCCAGATCCACACAAATAGAAAACTGATTCTCATCATAGCAAAGTTTCTGCAACAGTAACTTAATATTTTCATATTCTTCTTTAAGATTTGATGAGTGGGCGATAGGAATCGAAGCATATCGGTTGCCATTGTGTAACAAAACACTCATTAAACTTCTAATGGAATCGTCTATGAACATTTGCCAATCACCTGTGAGATATTGCATTTCCATTTGACGAAAAAGTCCAGGAATGTTGTCGTGTTCTACAAATTGTTATTTTTATATCTGGCTTTCGCCTGGATGCTAGAAGTTCAGATGTTGGCTTGCTAGAGCCAGATTCCGTATCAGGCCATTCAGTTCTTCTTGGAAGAACTGTTGGAGTATTGAAAGTATTTCCTCATATTCACTTCCACTGCTAATACTAAAGTTTTGGCTACATTTCTTAAACATTAATGGTCTGTACAACTAGAGCCAATTTGGAAAAAATACTTTTATTTTTTTCTTCAGCAGACCTGAATTACCCTTAACTCGTTTAAAAATACTTGACAACAAAATTTTCTTATAATTTTGTTGGGCGGTGAAATATATTATACTGCTGCTTTACCACCAAAAGCTTCTTAAACCGCCGGCCACTGTGGCCAAGCAAGCAAAATCTTTAATATACAAATATAATCGGATTTTAACCACGTTGAAGGCCCAAAATTTAAGATTATGCGAGCGCTGCGTCGCGTCGGTTTCATGTTGGCGACGCGACGCAATTTCGTACAATAACGCTCCCACTTCAGTTTCCGTGCGAAGCTCTAAATGCAACAACGGCTCTTATATGAAACCGGACATCACTTATTAGAATCAAAATACGAGAGCCAAATGAAAATTGTTTAATTCGGTAAAAATATTCTTTAGCATCAGTTTAAATTGCATGATAATAAAAGAGGACGACAATAATACTGCAAAATAGTAGCGAAATATATATTATATTACAAAAAGTTTTTAAACCGTCTGGCGGTAAATGTACCTACCATAGGTATTTTAAATATGTTTCGCAATATCTTGAATATTTGGGCTTTTCTGTTTATTGTGTTGTGTTTACTAATCGGTAAGTACATTTTTTATATTACCATGCATGCCAATCTTTTATATTTAGTACGTCCTACAAAAGAGCTTACAGGTATATATTTCTTCCCGAAACAAGTGTTCACTAAGTATTGTCTCTAAATTGAATATTACGTTTAGATCTACAGAGTTTATCAGTTATCGTTCCTGGGTATATCACGAGGGGGAAATCGCAAAGAAAATTTGTACACCAGATTTCACAAATTTCCATGACATCACAGATTTCACAAATTTATATGATTTTACAAAAATTACACAAATATACATGATTTCACAAGGATTTCATATATTATATTAAAAATATAATTACATTATTTTTTAACATGTTTATTACAGAAAAATAACCAAAGGAAAAATCTTTATATGTTAACCTTAACAAGTGATGTACAGATAATCTAGTTCTTGAAAATCTAGTATTACATTCAATTTCCATTAACTAGATACCGATGGATATAAGGACATTAACTGTGATATAAATGCATAATAATTTGTCTCATTTCATAAGAAGAATATTTTTTATGTCTTTATATATTTTTGAGATGATTATCAAGTCGCTTCTTTTTAACCCAAAAGGTCCATTTTTCAAAATTGAATAGGCCCATAAAAAATAAAGTATTTTTTAACTTCCGAAATATCATCCGGCTTTGGCCAGATAAACTTTCTCAGTTCTTCTTTTAGATATTTAAATGTGAACTGATCTCTATATACGCGACAGCGTAATATTTTTCGAGTTCAGAATAATTCACCTCGGGCTTCGCCAAGAGCTTCTCATTTTTTTCTAATTTTGATTCTTCTTCCTCGCTTACTCTTCGCCTTCCGATGATGATTCATCCAGAACATTTTCCTCAGATGATAAGGAAGTATCTTCAATGTTTTATTAGTTTCATTCGACTTTTTTTATTATTATTCAAAAATCTGCGCAGTCTATCATTGCTAAAAATAAGATTTAAGGCCGTGTGCACGTGGAAGTAATTGAATTGAAACTTTGTATTTCGTGCAAAATCTTTAATAGTAATAAATTGCAGAGCGCTTTCGGCCCTAGGCCATCATCAGTGCTTCCTGAAAGCAAGGAAACAATCTTGTTTTTTTTTTGTTTTTCAAATTGGATAGATTATGTTAAATTAGGGTAGTTATGTATACAAAAAATAAAAACAATATATAAAAAATTACAACATAAGTTGTGCGCATGTTTGCGCTGCATGTATA
>MU189681.1:7239-18526 GCA_016904865.1 Pissodes strobi | reverse complement strand
TTGCATAAAGAGCTGCATTGCCTCTTTCAATGGATTCTAAGATTGTCGTAGCAGTAACAATTACTATGATGTCGTCAGCATAACAGATTATTGTGACTCCCGGTATCCTTATCCTCATTACGTCGTCGTATAATACGTTCCACAGGGTAGGGCCCAGTACAGATCCCTGTGGGACTCCCCCCTCGACCCTGAATTCCGAATCCTTGTCCACTGAGACGAACCTATCTGTGAAGTAGGAGATAATGATTTTTATTAGGTAGTCTGGAATATTTCTGGCCTTGAGTTTTTCTATTATAAGCGACCAGTTTGCGGTGTTAAAAGCGTTTTTAACGTCAATGCATATAATCGTCACTATTTCATTTTTATTTTGCTGCACTATATCTACTACTTTTTGAATGGCGTCAACTGTCGATTTATGCTTACGAAAGCCGTATTGATTTTCATTTAGGCCACCCGTTCTGAGTAGTTCTTCGTGGAGCCTGGATGTTATAATTTGTTCCAGAAATTTGCCTAGGACATCCAACAGAGCAATCGGTCTGTACTTCTTCTCGGTATCTCCAGGCTTACTCGGTTTTTCTAGGAGTATCAGTTTTGACTTCTTCCACAAACTAACAAAAGCTAACCCAAGCTAACCCAAACTAACCCAAATTACAAAGCTAAACAAGCGCGCTAGTGTCTTCGTCTGATGCGTACCCTAGTATAGTGATGCCAAACTTCTCTGCGAATAACCTCGTCTGCCTCCATCTTTCAATTACATCTATATGTGTATATTCGTTGTCTGTACCAAACACACTTAGGCAGAAAGCCGCAGGACCTGGAGTAACGGGTTGAGCCATTATGATATGATAAATGAAGAGTGAAGGCTGTGTGCATGTACGAAATGTACTAGATGAAAAACTTTTGTATTCCATGCATAAATTTAATCCAAAAGGACATCTTAATCAGCGTAACAGAGCGCTTTCGGCGATAGCCATCATCAGTGTTACCTGCAAAGTGAGTAAAAGAACCACCCATTAGTGGAAACCAGCAAATGCTGTAAAATTTTGGGTTGAACAAAGAAAAATTTGCAAATGGAGTAACCTATGGCGAAAATAAAAATGAAATTTGAATTTTATATTTGAATTTTTGAATTCTGAATTTATTAGGATAAAAAATGATAGTTAAAACTGTAAAATAAAAAGATGAGTTTATTTTTTATGTGATTTTAAGCAAAAGGAAAAGAAAATGGTGGAAGTTTTTTCACTCACTTGTCAGTTGGAACAAAAGAACTCTTGTGGATATAAGAGGCACAAACTACATCAAAACGACAACGGTCACATCAAAATTTAAATAACACTTTACATTTTAAGAAAGGTTCACATAATTAAAACGATTAACAAATTAACAGACCGACGACGTGGGAACTTAGTTTAATATCCTCTCTCTAGTATTTCACTAGCAACACACTTAATTAAGTATTTTTCATTCAAACTTTTTTACACCCACCTGGTTAACCAATTTAAATCAAAAACCTTTCAAATAAATCTAGTTTGTCTCAGACCTTTCAAAATTAGTTTATTGGGTCTAGTCTGGCACAGTGGTATTTCCTCTATAATTTAAGTAAAATTTTGTAAAATTAGATAGATAACACTTTTCCTCACTCTTACATTACTTTGTTTTCAAATTTAAAACTACCGCCATTTCTTGACGTATTTCTTTTTGCGTCTGCGGTCTTCGGTTTACTTGTCAAGCTTGTCAACTGAGACATGTTTGTCGTTCCATCAAAACGTGGTTCCCACATCGCGGTCGGTCTGTTAATTTGTTAATCGTTTTAATTATGTGAACCTTTCATAAAATGTAAAGTGTTATTTAAATTTTGATGTGACCGTTGTCGTTTTGATATAGTTTGTGCCTCTTGTGGATATGTTCTTTTGTTCCAACTGACAAGTGAGTGAAAAAACTTCCACCACTTTCTTTTCCTTGTGTGCTTAAAATCACATAAAAAATAAACTCATCTTTTTATTTTACAGTTTAAATTATCATTTTTGATCTTAATAAATTCAGAATTCAAAAATTCAAATTTCATTTTTATTTTCGCCACAGGTTACTCCATTTGCAATTTTTTTCTTTGTTCAACCCAAAATTTTACAGCATTTGCTGGTTTCCACTAATGGGTTGTTCTTTTACTCACTTTGCAGGTAACACTGATGGTGGCTATCGCCGAAAGCGCTCTGTTACGCTGATTAAGATGTCCTTTTGGATTAAATTTATGCATGGAATACAAAAGTTTTTCATTTAGTACATTATGATATGCCTAGTTTGACTTGGGAGATGCCTCAGAATAAGATTTGATTTGTTTCGCTGTTCTTGAAATACAAGCGTCTTTTTTCAGGATGCCGTTTTTTAGTGGCAAAACAAACCCTAGAACTCTATCCGATTCAGAATCATACTCGATATTGCCAGTTATTCAAGTCGCGTCTTCAGAAAGTCATACTATTTTTGATAAATTTCGTTCTTCAACCGAGAAAGTCTTGCAAAATATAATGATAAATTCTCTGAGAAATTCACAAAAGTAAGTTTAACGTATACCATGCCGCTGCCATCTTTATTATGGTTATGAAAGACCATGCTCACTACCCCCTCTACTCTAGGCCCGCTCATATGACGTTGGCAGGTTGGCACGTGTTACACAGCGTTGCCAGGTCGAATATCCGAAAATGTATTTATGCTAGGTTCAAATTTCTTAGAGATTTCACAGATTTCACAAAAATGTCACAGATTTCACAAAGATTTTTACAGATTTCACAAATTTCACAAGTTTTCGAAAATATTAGAAAAATTCCTAAAATTTCACAAGACGTGTACACCAGATTTCACTTGCGTTTTCTCCCTCGGTCTATCCCATATCAGTGAAGACAAAAGAAGCGGTTTTCGCGATATTGCGCTACTTTTTTGAGAAGAAAAATGGTTACGTAGGTATTTATGAAAATGCCAAAATTAAACAAAATAATAATAATAAATCTCCTTTGTTTATAAATTTACAAAAGCAAATAAAAGTAGTCAAAGGATTTTTAAACGGTTTTATTTAGCTTGACCTGTTTTTTATTTATTTATTTGTTTGGGTCAAATCTTGTAGTCGAAATTTTACCCCCTTCCTGTTGACAGATTGATCTGATATTTGGTACACACCTTTAGTTCTGATGACAATGCAATGTAATACATTCTGTGTTATTGTAAATCCAAGATGGCCGCCGCTACAAAATGATGGATTACATATTTTTTCACATCCATCGAGGTGGATGTGGTATCAAATGAAATGGCTTGACTAGTAGAATACTGTACTGTAACAAATTTCAAATCTAAGATGGTCGCCGGCACAAAATGCCAGATTTCATATGTGCTTCAATATTTCTAATTTCATATTTGTTTCAATATGGGTAATGGGTATCAAATGAAAGGGCTTTATAAGTAGAACATAGTGCATGGCGGGTCATAGTGTTTAGACAGTCTATACTTACACTAAAGTTGAAATCTACGCTTCCACTGTCCACAAAATGCAAGGCAGCACTGTAGACCACGCAGTTGTGTATTTAGGCTCGAAATTGTTTCAGGAAGGACAAGCATACGTGGCTTTGAGTCGAGTAAAGTCTTTGGTAGGATTATGTATTGAGGAGTTAGATTGCAACAAATTGTCAGGAAAGAAACCTTGTAATAATGAGGCACTAAATGAATTAAATAGAATGAGAAATATTAAGTAACGAAATAAAAACTAAAAACTTGAAAATAAAATAAGTGAAAAAAAAAACTTTTTAAGTTAAAAGGTTTTTTAAAATAATATAATACTAAAAGCTAAAAAATAATTCGTTAGGTCCTAGGTACTAGTAATCACATAACTCTCCTCATCAATTTAGGGCATCGATCAGACAAAAAAATAAAATCGTGGGGCGTAGCCTAACCTGAGTAAATATGTAAATATCATTTATAACGATATGAGCGGTTGACTATTGATAGCAATTTCACGCGCCTCACGATTTTATTTTTTGGTCTGATCAATGCCCTAGATTGGTGAGGAGAGTTGTGTGATGACTAGTACATTTTCGAAAATAAATGCGAATAGCTTCAAAATGGCTGAACGGATCTTAATAAGCTTGTAGTCGTTGAAAAGGGCTCTTCATAGGCTATCATCAGCCCTGCATTGAGTGGGGTGATTGCGATTTCTTATCTAGTTGCTAGAGGGCGTTTTCTAACATAACCGCAAGCAAGTCAGATTGTTCACAATGGCAAACTTCCATCTTTGGATACTTTAGTGATTAGGAACGATAATAACACACTAGAATTTGATATTTATAGAAAAAGTACTGCCACTAACCGATATATTCCTAATGACTCCTTCCACTGCGACCAACACAAAATGGCCAGCTTTCATTTTTTGGTTCACCGTATGGTTAACTTTCCTCTCAGCAGAGAAAGATTTAATAATGAAAAGGAGATAATTAGGAATATAACGAAAGTTAATGGTTTCAATAATATCTTAATAAATAGACTAAATAATAGGCATTTGTTTAGAAAGACCATTCGTGATTCCACTTCTTTCGTCAATCAGGATGAAAATGCAAAATATGTATCTATACCATATAATCCTCAGTATACTAGAGGACTCCAAAAAGTCTTTAAGGAAGTAGGTTTAAAATGAGTATACCAAACTGAGTTCAACATTAAGAAATTATTAGGTGGTCCAAAGGACAAAATTGAAATATTAGAAAGAAGTGGAATATATGAAATTGGATGCATGGATTGTAACCAAAAATATGTTGGGCAAACTAGAAGATCTATACAAACGAGATTCAAGGAACACATAGCTCATTTAAAGTATGGTAGAACAGAAAAATCAATTATTGCCGAGCATGCTTTTGATAATAATCATAGAATAACAATTAAAAATTTAAAATTAATTCATAATATAACTGATAGGAGATTATTAGACGCATATGAAAGTATGGAAATTATTAAATGTAAGAATAGTTTAAATAGAGATAGAGGACCTATTCCGTATAGTCCATTGTATTGGTTGATCGAGCGTGACTAGTGGGTTTCCAGGATTGGTCCCTTTGGTTCCGCTTGATTAAGCAAACATTTAGTATAAAAGCGAGTTAGGTAGAGTTTGAAATTCAGTTTTAATCATCTTCTGATTATGCTAACATGGTTAGCGAAATGCGCGTCGAGTGCAATAATTCTATTTCGGTATTGTGGATAAAACTCCGTTTTAGTGCATGCTGCCGAAGGTTTCTAACCTCAACATAGTCAAAATACACCGTTTCCTTCCTCAAAGGGTCCTATTCGTTATCACCACCACAACCCTACGTAGCTACGGTTTTTTATTTGGAGCGAGTTAAGTAGCTACTCAAGTAGCTACCAGTCAGTCCGGTTAATTGTTTTTTTTTGGTACCGACTGCAGCCACAGAATTACGGGATGTCCAAGTGGGCACTACCTCAAATGCCTCTGAGAGTTTATGGGTTTTACGATCAGAAGGCCAGAGGTGATATAGGTGGAGATCAGATGAGATACGTGTAGTTAAAGTCGGATTGGGTGTGGTACTATGTTTACAGAACTCTTGTGATCTTGCACATACTGTTATTTGCGTGTTTTTCGTATTTTCAGTGTTGTTTTAGATTGCGTGTTTTATTTTTTCCTGTGTTACCTTTGTGTTGATATTAATATTTTTGGAACTGCTTATGTGTAAGTATAGCTTACCGATGTTAATTTAAATCGGTATACCTCTGGTAGAGATACTATTTACTAGTGTGTTTGAGTAATGCTCATAGTATTATTTTCCATATTATATTTCCTTATTCTTTCCCATTTGATATTTATCGTGGTAAATGATAAACATTGTCGTTCTGACTGAATAACTATCTTTTAATAATTTTACGTAATGGTATTTCATAACGGATTCGTTAAGATTTATTTATGTACAACTGCGGACACGTATACCATGGTAGACGCGCACAAGGTGTATTAGCAATAGGTATTATACTGATAACTCTTAATTACTAGTATGATGTGACGATAGATACCTTATGCATATTGCGTTTATCATTAATTTGTTGAAATTGATTTTGGATCTTTCGTAATCATCTGTTATGTTATACTATTACTTCCGATATGATCTAGTTCTATATTTGTGAGCATATATCAGGTTGTTTGATAAAAACTAGGAATTCTTCACCAAAATCATTTCAGTTTGAGTGCACTTGGATCGTATTTTTAATGCCCCGAGACCATTCCTCTCCATTATATTTTATGAGCTTCCCTTTGAAAGTTTCACATAATAAACTGCGATTTCACTGATTGTCGCAATTGTGAAATAAAAAAAATATTTCTTAACGAAAAAATTTTTTTGGATTACTCAAAAAAAATTTTTCTGCAACTTTTGCGCCGCCAGTCTTCTGATGCTTCTATTTGAATTTCTTTAAAATGTTTGGCAAGCGATTTAGCGAAAAAACCTTTATATTTCAAGTAGTTTATCATGCCATCGATAGGGTGGCCACAGTTCTTTTTTCTAATATGATCGGAGGGAAGGTTCAATAAGTGGAATAGGAGTACTAATATCCGTCTATTAATAATTGTAGCACTATCGTTGGGCTAAACCCTTAGAGTAGAATCAAGAATATTTTGTTTGAGAAACTATAATTGGGCGCCGTTTTTAAAGCAAACTTTAATAGCTTTTTCGCATTGTTTTTTTGAGAATTTTAATTAATTAATATTTTAGCCATTCCGTGTCATATTATAGATGCTTTAAACGGAACTCATTTCGGTAACAAGCTGATAATAAATAGTACCAGGTCTTTCAGAAAACAAAATTAATCTTACTCTTTGGGTCATTTAGTACTTCACAGTTATATTAGTAACAATTAATTCGCAATTGTTCTATCTCAAAAAATAAATTATCACGACCAATTCCGTTTCCATCGCTTCTCTTTGTACATCTGCATCGACAATAATTATTCGACTGTAAATGTCCAGCAGCATAACTAATTATGTATTTCATTCAATTTAAGCACTACGGAAACAGATGCAGCCGCACAATGACAGTAGAACATAACAAAAAGCGCATCCGAATTAGAATTATATCGCGTTTGCCATTTTTTCTTCTTGTTATGACTACATTCAAATATATTTTTGTTAGTAGATCAATATATATGTTATAATATCGTTGACAATTTATTGCAAAATCACGTATTAACTTCCTTTTCAACACATTTCATTAATAACAAAAAAGCACTTAAAAATCTTAGAAACTTTATAAAAACAGTAGGTATTGAAAAATTAGCTGACATGGCCATAATGTTAATTGCATGTTGAATTTTGTGGGCAATAAAACACCACTAATTTACGATTACGCTTTTAGAGAGGTGAGAGAGTACAGCCCTGTCGCACTCCTCGTCTTATTGGTGTTTCTGATGATACGGTGTCTCCAAACCGAACATAGCCTCTCTGTTCCCAATATAAGTTTTTTATAAGTTTAATGTCTTCGTAGTCTAGGCCCTGCTTTTGGAGTAGATGTAACAGTGTTGAATGTTTGATGCGATCGAACGCCTTTTCATAATCAATGAAAAGATACACGTCCTTTCTTTGATCTCTACATTTCTCGAGTAATACTGTCAATCCGAAAAGCGCTTCCCTAGTTCCAAGCCCTAATCTAAATCCAAATTGTTCGGGACTTATATTTTGTTCACATTTCAGGTAAATACGTCGATGTAATATTTTTAACATGATTTTCAGAGTATGGCTCATTAAGCTAATTAATCTAAAATCGGAGCACTTTCTTGATAAAATTTTGTTGGGAATTGGTATGAACACTGACTTGAGCCAGTCATGGGGGTAAATTCCTGAGCTTTTAAAGAGATTGGTGAGTCGTTGGAGAGTTTCTTGATCTAGCAATTTTAACATTTCTGTATATACATTGTCTGGTCCTGCAGTTTTTTCACATTTAGCTGATTTTATTGCTATGTTTGCTTCTGATGGTAAGATATTTAATATCGGTTCATTGTCATGTTCTAGTTCCGGTTCTGCCCTTGCGTCGTCAAACAATTCTCGAATATATCTTGACCATTCTTCTTTTATTTCTTCCTGGTCTGTAATTATTTCGTTATTTCCTGTTTTGAGGAAACTGGTCTGTAGCGCTTTCTTTCTTGTTCCTGTGATTTCATTAACTTTTTTGTATGTATTAAACTGATCGTGCTTCTCCTGTAGTTCTTCTAATTCTTGGCATCGATCATTCATCCATTTTTCTTTTGCGTGTCTGATTAATTTTTGAATGTTGGTTTGGGTTTCTTTATATTTGTCGATGTTTATGTTCTTATATTTCCTTCGGGTTTCCATTAGGTTTAGAATTTCATTGTTAATCCATGGATTCGTTCTGATGTTTCTTTATTAAGTTTTTCGGTTTGTATTTGGTTAATTGTGTGCTCTAAGAAATTCCATGATTCTTCGATTGATTGTACCTGTTGCGGTGTTGTTTGTTTAATTGTAACATTTAGTTGTTCAGTTATTTCTCTACAGATTTTTTCAGTTTTTCAAAATCAGGTCTTCGTTGAATATGAGGCCTGATTTTCTTTAGTCTTATGTGTATTGTTCCCATGACAGGGTTGTGATCGGATCCGACATCAGCTCCAGGGTATGTTTTCACATCCCTTAACCCATTTCGCTAACATTTATTAATTAATATGTAATCAATTTGATTTCTAATTATGTTCGCTTTGGTGTCTCCAGGGGACTTCAAGGTGTACAGCCTTCGCTTCTGCAACTTAAACCACGTATTTGCCGCAACAAGATTTTCTTCTTGGCAGAATTCTACTAAAAGATCTCATCTTTCATTTCTTTCACCCAGACCCCAATCTCCAATTATATCACCGACTCTCCCCTCTCCTACCTTGGCTTTAAATTCCACCAAAATAATATTAACTTCATTCTTTTTTGTCAACTTCAACAACAAATTTCTTTACTGAATTTAATTAACGTTCTTTTTCAACTAACTACCTTTCCGTTCACACAAAATACTTTGTACTTTCCGTCTTCTTTCGATTCCCTCAATTAACTTTGCCAGGGATATAAGATAAGACTTCGAACAGTTGATTCGAATGTAGAGTACAGGAATAGATTTGTCTAAACCAAATTTCCATCGAAAACCGACCAAGGAATAGGAGCCGGAATCTACGAACCAAGGACAGAGACCAAAATCTCGATACCTATGGGTACACTCGCCACAATATTTCAGGCGGAAATTATAGCTATCATCCTCTGTATAGAGGAAATGGTAAGGAGGAAGGTGAGCAACAAGACAGTCGTTATCTACTCTGATAGCCAAGCATCAATCAAAGCAGTATCTTCCAATATAGCAACATCAAAGTTAGTACTGGACTGTATAATTCTGTTGAACGAAATGGGACGGCTTAATAGAAAAGTGACTTGGCGTGGGTGCCAGGACATGAAGGCCATGGAGGCAACGAGATGGCAGACGAATTAGCCCGAAAAGGTTCGTCCCATCAGCCACTAATAGGACCAGAACGATTTTCCGGAGTCGCAAGGCCCATAGCCAAGACACCCATTCAAAAAGGGATAGAAGAAGCGTCCCAGAGGTAGTAGTTTAATCTACCAGAACAATATACATGCCAAAGATTTCATCAGCAAACTTTCGGCAAAATAACAGCAGACTTGTTCAGTTATAATTGGAAGTCAATAAGAATCATAGTGGGACTACTAACAGGACACTGCCGACTACAGGGACATATGAGTCTGATAGGCCTGGCGGATGAAACCCTGTGTAGGTTCTGCCAGGAAGGAGAGGAGTCGGCAGAACACATTATCTGCCACTCTAAAGGACTTTCGAGGTTGCGCTTCGAAACTGCGGGGACAACCAATCCAGAAGCGTTAAGCTACACCATGGAGCCACTGTCGAGATTTTGGAATCTGATCAAGAAGACACGATTGGACAAAATATTCTAAGTACAAGGAGGGTTGCAATAGATCTTACATGTCGCAGTGATATAAAGGCGATGGCGCCTCCTCCACACATATATCTATCTATACACGAGAGACTCTACGAGCTATATTGTTTCAGGAGAATGCGTTGAAACGCCCAAAAGGAGTTCTTTATCCAAGCTTGGACAAAGAGAACAGAGTACAGCAAATATTTTCTAGATATCTGTGCAAACCAATGATAGTTTGAGAGCTGGCAGTAAAAATAACTACCTCATAAGTTACCAAAGGTTTGAATTGACATGTCTGTACTCCTTTAGGTTGTAATTTTAAAACTGTCCGTCTGCCGGATGTGAGTGGTCGCTTTATTAGTTTAAAATTTAAACAAAAAAAATAAAATAGCTCATATCTACCCAATTATTACCAGTATAAATGTTTTATGAAAATGGCCTAAGATCTTAACAAAAATGTCATTATTCTGAATATCCATAAAATAAAATGAATATTGGACCATAAAAATCTTGAACCTCGTGGAAACAAAGTACGGACCCACGATGAAGTCTGTGTGTTATTCAATGAAAATTATCCTGATAATTATTCGGTTAAGAGCCGTTTCACATGGACGCGGACATTTAGCGTACGGATCATCAGCGCGCAGGTGGATGGCAATGGAAGCTTCCAGATGTTCGCTGACCATCCGCGTGACGGATTTCGTCCGCAAAGACGTCCGCGTGGCCGTAGTTGCCCGAACGCCGTTCTGGCAACTACCTCTTCCGAAATATTACCAAGTTTTCACGCAAAGAGTACCCCTTTGCCCAAGAGACATGTACCTTATGGTAATTCTTACATTGCTATTTCAAACCTGAAGCCAGAACCTTAAGTTGCTTTTATCCTCCGAGTGCGTTCTATATCCCTCAACTACCCAAGAATACATAATCTATGAGGCAGATTATTTTATTTCCATTTTTTTAAAGTGAAACTTCTTAACCCGCGCCGGGAGTAAAATTTGAAGGTCGCGACACACGGCGGGCGATACACGACGAGCGATACACGACAAGATCTGGCAGGGAACGAAAAACGGTCACGATATTTTATTGTGATATCTTTGTTAGTTTACAAGCAAAAAATATGGGATTTGCTCTATTATCTTGTCAGGACATAAGCGGAACTTTTGTGAAAAATATATTTTTTTTCATTTAGGCCTTCCCTTTTTGTTAATTGAGTGATATCTTTAAAAAACTACTTTTTAACCAAATCCGTTAAGATATGTATAAGGCTAGGACGTCTAATTATTGTGATATCTTTGTTAGTTAACAAGATAAAAATATG
>MU189680.1:18832-49823 GCA_016904865.1 Pissodes strobi | reverse complement strand
GACAAGGCGGCCTTGAATGCATTTCGCAAATGTAATACGGGACTTTGATATCAAATAACTTCAAGGTCGCCTTGTCAAAGTTATTTGACATGAACTTGGATAAGTGTAAAACTAGCTTTACATATTCACACACTAACAGAACAAAGATTTTGAAATTTTATTTTGCTTATACATACAGCTTATTACACTGGAACATTCTTTATCCCTATATTTAATCAGTAGCTGTTTATGACACTTAAATAAGTGAGATGTAGCTCTATTTCGGAAAAAAATCTTCATTACAGACTTCTTCGACATACACCTGGTTTCACCTACATTTTCAATTCAGGCATTTTAAGAACTTGATGCCACACTAATATTGCTTGTACTCGTGGTTCGACTATTTGATCTTAAATCTGAACCCTTTTTGAAAACTGCAAAACCTCCTTTTACCAACTCTTGGGCAACATCAATATCTTTGTCGTTGGTAACGTTATACAAATCAATACCTAAAAATACACTGCTTAGATCTTTGAAATATATATTAAAGATGTGTTAAATGCAAAAGTATTAGGAATTTCGCCTAATGTAATTTCTCCAGCAATATTTTACTAGAATTGCGCTTTAAATCGAAAATATTACCGATAATGTAAAATATTTTTACCTGGCACTGGTGATCCCTCTCTTTTAGCCCTCGTTTTTTCTTTCACTGCATAACCATTAATTCGAGCCGATAACTTTTTCCATTGCGCAACATGAGATAATTCTTCAAAACGATCAATTGCTTGTTCGGACCAAGAGTCTCCTGCAGGATCTTAAAAAAATAATCTCAATTACAAAACATCTTAAAAACAACATTCAGAGTAAAAAGAGTAATAATTTTTAACGAGTATAAAAACTTCTGTAAGAACTTTTTACACTTAGTATAACAATCAGCTGGAACTGTCTCGGCCGGCACCTTTGAAGTATTGTCCCGGAACAGAAAAAGATGAAAGATAAGCGAAATCCGCGCTATCGCTTTCTGACCGGGGAGAGAATCCGGCACCGTACTAAGGATATTTTATTTTCGAATCACAATCACAAAAATTGATTAGACGACTAACCAAATATATTAAAATTGATTATATCATATCGGAACCGGCTCAAATAAGTAAAATAAACTGAGACTCGATAAAGAAGTATTGACTTTTATCACGCGTACTGCGGTACTCGCGACTTTTTAAAAAATTTTTTAATCTTATTTTTTTTATTATTTATTGTGCTTTAGGGTAAAAAGCAACTGTTTCTTTATTTTTATTGAAAATAAAAGCTCCATTTTTCCACTTCAAAAATAAATAAAATAAAATATTTTTATAGAATATAAAAATTTCAAAAACAAACTATTTAAAATTACACCAAAAAAATTAATAATTAAAAATAAAAAATATTAAAAATAAATCGTGAGTAGCACAGTACACGTGATAGATGTGAATTATTTTTTATCGATTCCATCAGAGCGTAAGAAAATCACATACTTTATCTCTCTTGCGAGACGAAAATTTCATAAACTGTGTCGTGACGCGGCCTTGAAAAATCATCCTCACGCAGCGAAAGAAGTATTCACTTCAAAAACATTTGCATTCGATTCGCCTTTCAATTCGTGATCTAACGCGGTTAGTTTCACTGCCGCAACTTATTTGGTAAGTTTTGGTCAGTCGCCGAATCAACTTTCGGTTAGTTTCACTTAGTCTCAACTTATTTTAGTAATTTGAACGGGTTTCGACACGTGATAATCAATTTTAATAGATTTGGTTAGTTTCGGTTAGTGTCACTTAGTCTCAACTTATTGTAGTCATTTGAACCGGTTCCGATACGTTACAGTCAATTTTATCATATTTGGTTAGTTTGGGTTAGTCATCCAATCAACTTTCGGTTAGTTTCACTTAATCTCATAAAAATTGAATATTTTTTTTTGTAATTACATGAAAAAAAGAGAAAGAGAGAGAGAGAAATAAGAACACACATGCATATTAATAACGCCAATATCATCTGAAAAACGATATAAAAAAATGAGCGAGTCTGCGAGTACTCGAGACACTGATGTTTAAACATATCCTATATCGACATCATCAACTTGAAAATCTAATACCACCTTAAGCCGCGTGACGTCTGAATATAGGCAACCACTTATTTGGAATTGGTTGCCTATATTCTAGCGTTAGAAAGAACACGTTTTACAAGGAAGCGCTGAAGTAGCCGCGCACTAATTACTGCGCATGGCTATGATGTCACAGCCGCTTACACATTTCCGTCCCATTTGCCGAGATTTACCATCATACCGCCGCATAAGATGTCTACACATCAAAATATTCTTCTTATTTAAAAAAAGAAAGTTGATGATGACCCCTTGAAGACTAATCGTCGGATTCCCAGCTAGATACCATCATTGGATAGACCGAAAAAAGTGTAAAAGTAGAATCCTTTTTTAAATAAGCCCAGGAAAAATATAAAATGATTTGTCAAAATTTTGGGTTTTTCGGGATCTCCGGAAATACTTGGGATTTTAGAACATTCTAAACGGCATATTGTTAGGCACAAATGCGCAATTTTGCTCTAATTTGACTGCCACTGTATCTCTTACGGTTTTCGAAATCCCCATCACATACTCGAATTCGAGCCACCCTGTACATTAAGACTATTCAAGTTAAAATTTGGACCCAAGAAAATATCACAGCTTTGGACTAAGCCGTAAAAACAATACATAATATCGTAGTTATGATTCGATGTTTACCTGTCCTTATCACTAGGAAACCGAAAGAAGCTTGTATCGCAATTATATTTTTTACTTTTACAGCATTTAGCAGCACAAACGTGTCCCCGCTTTGGTAAACTCATGATATCACAACCTATAAAATCGATATCAATCAACCTATAAAATCGATATCAATATTCAACACTTTTAACTACGCCCATGATCAATTGATTCAAAATCTAATGAACAAATAATCATAGCGAATCCGCCACCGACGCTACTGCCGTGATCTTCTCTATAATACCGCAAGGATCGGCGCAAACCTTTCTCACCAACGGAGAGTCCTAGCTGATTGTACTACTAAGCTGTGCTTTTTATATGATTATTGAGCAAATATATTTCCTATTTTTTAAGAAATATCAAGTGATACAAGATTAAAAAAGAGAAAAATTAAGTTTTGCCAACTATGTCCCTTTTATTTACGCATTGTTACGGCTGCACACATCAAGGGTTAAAATATTAAATAACAGGAAAATTAAGTTTTCCAACGATATTTCTGCATTATGCACATATAACAAAATTACAATCGAAATCAATAAGATGCAGGAGCCTTACATATTTTTTGTTGCTGATTTTGCTTAAACATTTTAGTAATAGTCAGTAGCAGGATGTAAAACAATGTAATAGTTATTTGTCTTTTTAGAGCGTAAAGTAACGGATTGCCGCTTGAGAAAGAATGTGACCGCGTAGCCGAGTGCGGTAATTTTTGGAAAACAGCAATCTTACTTTACGCTCGAGAAACAGAACTTTTTCTACAGCCGCCATTTTTAAAAATTAAATGCACATTTTTCTCTATACTTATTCTGAAATTTGCAACATAACATATTATATTCGGGCATATTTAGAACAGGAGTGCCAGCAACAACTGCAACAAACGCGCCATTGTCATTCATTTATATTCGGTTGCCATGACTATTCATATGACACTCGACGAAAAAAAGTGAGAAACTTACGAATTTATAGCTTTGGACTATTTTTACATTGGTATAATAAGCAAACCAATATATTATACTAACTATTTGGCTAGGCTGTTACGAAACCATTTTTCGTGTTAATATAATAGCACAGATGTTATGCCTACCAAAACTAACTATTACCATGCCTACGACGCGACGTCCTCCGACCAAAGAGGAACGAATGGGCAAAAGACTCCGAACATCTGAGAACTACAGAAAATAGTACGTTCACTGACGCCTCCAAGACTAATGATGGTACAGGAGCCGCTGTATGGAATAAAAATGACAAGGTTGAGCTTAAGAAGTGTTCCCTAGGCAAACATGCAACCATTTAACAGGCTGAAGTTAAAGCCATTGATATGACTGCACAGTGGCACATCGATAGAAACTGTAACGGCAAGTCAATCAAAATATTCTCGAACAGGCAAGCGGCTTTAAAAGCTCTTGAATCTAGCCGCTGTTCATTCAAGGCAGTATGGAACTGCCAGGAACTACTCACCAAACTAGGTAGAGAAAATAAACTTACACTGATCTGGATACCTGGGCATATAGGATATGAAGTCAACGAAAGAGCTGATGCTCTTGCGAAGCAAGTGGCCGCAACGACCTTCATGGAACCAACAGCAGTGCTGGAAATAGCTTATAACACAGCTAAAGAAGCCCTATCCAGATGGACACAACAGCAGTTTATAAACAAATGGAGATAGTTATCTGGCCTAACTCATTCAAAGATGGCAGTGAATCTGCCATCAGGAGTGAGAACTAAACAACTTCTTCAACTTGGCCGATAACAGGTGCAGGCTGTAGTTAGCATGTACACTGGCCATTGTCGACTAAGAAGCCACATGAACAAGATAGTGCTTTCTGAAGAAACGGAATACCACTTGTGCTTGGAGGACGGAGAAACAATAGAGCATGTTTTATGCTACTGTCCGGCAAAGGAAAGAACCAGACAAACGGTGTTTGGAAATTCTCAACTTACACTTGCAGATTTGAAAACTATCCACCCCAGAAAGCTATTCGATGTCATGAAAAGGATCGAGCCTCTGGCCTAGTGGAAACTAGCCACAATAGACCAAGGGTCGCAGTGGATACAATACAATACAGTGCTTAAAAGGTTGTCTATTAAAAACAATATTATTGCGATTAATTTGAGAAATGATCGAATGGACATTTTATTGAATGGACAAATGATCAAATGCTCAAATGATCGAATGGACAAATGGTCGAAAGAACAAATGTTCGAAAGGTAAATGATCGATTTTTTTTTTTCGAAATCACAGCTTATTTCCAAAATAAACGTAATTTTTAGATAAATATATATATTTTTTACTAAGCATTATTTTGTAAATAAAACATATATTTTGAATTACAAAAATAATTAAAGTACATTAATGTTTTAATTTAACAATACTATAAAACTATATATATTTACATATAAATATTTACTGCTAAATTATTTAAGAATCCTATACGATTTTCTACTAAAAATTATTTCATTACATTTTTGATTCTTAAATCAAGTGCTTCGTATTTTTTCTTTCTTGGAGTTGCTATTACTGCCGACTGTAATTATTGTGCAATTTTCATCTGTGTTAATGACTGTTCTCTTTGTATGCCTTCTATAAACTTCCATATAGTTGGATCATAAGCAAACAACTGGCTCTCAAATGCCATGTGCCATCCTTCGATATGGTTGTTAGTTTTTGGTATGTCGTTATTAATTATTGAAGAATAGCAGTTCTAAATTCCAATAGGAAATATGGGTTGTCTTTTGCGATTTATTCTTACTGGTCCACTCCATGTTTGCTCGAAATAGTCCATTACCTGGTTTGCTTCTTCAATTATGGTTTCGGCGACTGCACTGAAAAATATTTGAACGTATTCCGTTGGTATAAAAACCAATGCTACCGAGAGTTTCATTTGTTGGGCGAATTCTCTCTCTGTGTCATACTTTTTTTAACCAAAACTTTGTATTTTTCTATACAAGGTTTGACTAAAATGAAAAAAATATATCCCCGAATATTAGACAATGAAAAACTGTTTTTATGGCTCTAACCATTGCCATTTTGAAGTTTATCAAGAATGAATTTGGAACAAGTTCTGGTAATAAACTTTTTACACCTTTCAGTAATCTGATGTACGTCTCCTTGGTCTTCTTTGGAAGCAGTGCATAAACCAGCTGCGGTAAAGATAATGATTTGAAATATACGTGCATTGTGTATACTTGCAAAATATTTTAGGAGTTGTTTTGAAAGTGCCATCCATATAAACATGTTTTGTTCTTTGCAAGATTCCAAGATTTTCTTTTGTCGTGAAAATAATTACTCTGTCTTTCCCAGGCCCTGAATCGAACAAACTGAAAGGTTCGCCTTTGTTCGTCATTTTGTATCTACCTGGGATATCCAAATCTTCCAAGTTGTTTGGTATTGTTGGTTCCATATTTTCCTCTGTTCTCTCCCGTTGTACTATTCGCTTAAGACTATTCACTGTTGGTAAAGCTGCTGCGGTATATTGGTCAACATCTGAGGATACTATCGAAATAATATAATGCACCGTATCTTTGGTTGTTTTGGCAGACTCCTTATTTTTTTTACCTTTAAGGCTTGAACTCCAGCGCATTTCCACCATGGCTGTGGGTACTTTCCTTTATGATGGTTTCTCCTTCCGTGATTGCTCTGCCCTACATTTTCTCTGGTTAAAGTACTCACATTTCCAGTACGTTTTTAATCAATTTGGTTTTGCCTTTTTGGCTAGTTAAATATTGTAAAGCCATTTTAATTTTGCTATTATAATTTAAAGTGAATTATTTCAAATTTGAAAGCAGATTGACACATTATAATTGACATTGACTGCAACGTTAAGGTTACCTTACTGTACTTAAAAATTTCGCGATTTTTTACATTATTATTAATTTAATGCATTAAAGAAGTAAATTTGAAAGAAAATACATAGGCGGAAACTATATTTTACGCACATTTTTTATAATTTTGTATAATATATTTACCCATAATTTTATTTTATTTTGGTTATCTTTGTTTAGCTTTGGTTTGATTGGGTTAATGTTAATATTTTGCATTCCCAATCTTGGTGCGTTTGCGCACCGATCCATATATGGATCAAATATCAAACTATTTTTGTCGATTTGATCATTTTTCCGTTTGATCATCTGCCTTTCGATCATTTGTCCATTTGATCATTTGTCCATTCGATCATTTGTCCATTCGATCATTTGTCCATTCGATCAAATGTCCATTCGATCATTTGTCCATTCAATCATTTGTCCATTCGGTCATTTATCTTTCGATCATTTGTCCTTCGATTATTTGTCTTTCGATATTTTGTCCTAGATTCACCACTGTATATTCAAAGAAGACGTTGCCCGTACGGCATCATAGGGCTTTAGAGACGCGCGCATTACATTGTTGACAAACCCCATATCTTTAGGGTCTAGCGAATTGCTATCAACTTGTCCGCATCTCAGTGGTTGGATGCTGAGACTGCAATTCGGCGGCCCGGGTTCGATTTCAGTGGCAAGACATGATTTTTTTTCTTCATTTTGGGTGTGCCTTGGGTTAGTTTTGGTTAGATTCTATTTGTTGCGCATCCGTAGCGAACGAGCGAGCGGGGGCCATGCGTGAGTGTAATATTAGACATTTTTGTCAACAATATGCAAATATGGCACCAACTTAAACAGGAATTCGTCATAATAATATTTCAACTGCACTTAATTCTACTGTTATTAACTTTAATTGATAGTGAAGAGAAAAATTTCTCAAATTAACTGGGAAAATTGTGTAAAACATGTAAAGGAAATAGAAAAAAGCTATATCTATCTTAAAAATGCAACAGAAAAATTAGTTATTAATCTAGATGGCAGTAGCGATAGTGAAACAGATTTAGTTTAGTAATATAGAACTTAGTGTTAGTAACTATGTATACCTATGTAAATATCATAATGTGTTATATTATTATCGTGTTATATTTAATATAAAAATCAACTGTAGCCTCTTAAACCTTACAGCTGTGGTTGAAGGGTTTTATTGCAGTTTCATTGTTATAAGTTATTGGGTCGTTTTTATTTTATCTTTTTGGAGTTTTTAGTCGGTTTCTAATATTTCTGAATATACTCGAATGCGTCCACCAATCTCCTGTCAGATATATTAGGTATTCATTTTAAATTTTTAATTGTTATTCTATATGATTTTTTTCAAAAGCAAGCTTGGTAATACTTGATTTTTGTTTTCTTTCTGTTCTGTTGCCGAGCATGCTTTTTGTCAAACCTTTTAACTTCTGGGCCTCACTGTGACAAAGGAACACTTCGATAGGCACGCAAGACAGAGAAGACGAATGAGTAGACTACTGACGAGGCAAAAATTCAGATTTTAAGGCCAAATTAAAATTAATTTATTTTTCGCTAAAAACTTACCTATTCTTGCTAAGAAGCACTCAATTGCTTGGAAATGTAACCTAAGAAGATCTGTTCGCAATTCCAACAAATCTTTGCAAGGAATAACATCTGTATCGCCATAATCTACATAATAGAGTTTCGCCATTTTTTCTTCGGACGTGTAAAAGGTCTCAAGAACCTCAGCTCTATACCTAAAAATACAAATTATCTAATGATTATTATATAGCAGCACCTGAAGGTAGGTTTTTCTGTCATTGTAGACTAGGGATGAAGAATAAAAGTCTTGTGGTAGTCTAAACAAGGAAAGTATTTAATAATAAGTAAATGGAAATCGTTAGAACCATTTTAACACCGTAAAACATTTGATGCTACAATGTTAGTCAAAACAATTACAGACAGTACTTATTACATTTTAGCCAAACAATGGTACTAGAATACAATCACTATGTCACTCGTTAATGTTAACAAAAAACGATCACGATCTGATTTGCCTTTTTGTTACTCTGAAGAATTGTCGCGTTGCGACTCGCCATTCTGTCACTTAGATACACTTATCTAAAGAAACAAGAACAAAAGGTGTTGGCACAATCTCAGGACCACAAAAACGTTAAAACACAGGGACACTATTATTATGAGAATATGAGTCAAAATTTCATATAAAGGGTTCCAAATAATTCTATCAAACTAAACCAACGTGAAAGTGCTTGTTCTAAATCAAAATGAATTAGGATTCAGAGTAAATAGAGCTGCTGCTACAACTGTTAGGGCCAAACGACAAACAATGCTGATCCTAACACAAGACTTTCCACGCCGATTAATACGAAACAGACAATCATTATTCGCAATGTTCTGAATGTATTTCGGCATGATTCATTGAATTCCATTTTTTAATTATTCTTATCATGCGTTTCTGGGCAACAAGAATACTTTGGATCTTACTACCTCGCCCTCAAAATATTATACCCTATTTTAATACTGATAAAATTGGCAGTACACTATCTTTAAAGCATCATCATCACTTCACATGGACAACACCAAAGAACTTAGTAGTAATACCAAGTTGCACCCCCTGTTCGTCTTATTTTATGTGTGTTAGAACTTCTTTTGCGCCAGTGGCTCAGAATTAATTTATTTACATTGAAATAAGATTTAACGCGACTAACTTGAGTGCCCTCATCACATTCACAGGATTTACCTGAGACGATAAAATTTGTTTAATCAGCAAAGTTTAAAATTGCTTCATTAGTTTTATAAATAATTACACTGTTAATATCATAAATAAATAATATTATGAGCAGAACTAGGCTGAGAATATGCCCCTGCGGCACTCCCACACTCAACCCCAGTGGTTTCGACCGCACCATGCTTTCCGAATTACCAAGCTCAATAGTTTGCTGTCTATTGAATAGAATAGTTATGAAGTACACAACTTAAGGCCTTAGCCTCGCACGATACACTTATATAGTTTATTCATGGTTAACGCAATGAACAGCACGGGAGCAGTTCAAAAATATTCCACAGATAAGATCTCTCGCCTCTATAATATTAAGTTTGGTAATCTGTAATCCGAAATAGAACAGTATCAATCGAATAGTTCTCTAGATCGGCATGCTGACGTGCAGAGAACAATGTTAAAATACTAAATGGTTTGTATCTTTATGGTTTGCCGTTTTTATAGATAGGTTTAGCAATTGCAATCTACCTGATGGAACGATACATTTTTAACATAATGGTTCTGCAATATAAGGAGCGCAGTGTTTAATAACAGTACTATAGTATAAAACGGAAATAATAGTCAGTGACGTCAGTCACTAGCCCAACAAGAGCGGCTTAAAGTAATATTTAATATCTAACAATAAATCTGGTATGAAATACTCGCAAAATGCCGCTTGTTCTAAATGTGGACACAGAGTTCCGACACAAAACGTGCACCGCTGCCAAATTCATTGTGGCCCGTATACAGGACGCGGAGCATTTGAAGCAGCTGTATTTTAACAGAGGATCGCGATCGACGGACGTAAATGTACTGATATTTTACGATCGACAGGCGGAGGTCGCAACGTTGCAACAGTAAACGAGCATGCACTTTGTCGAGATCTGTTGCATAGTCGCGCTTGCGGGTTTAGGTTATTAGTTAGTTAGTTAGTTTTTAGTTATGGGCTTCGCGGTTACGTATTTACCCAGAAACGATCCTTGTCCTGGCTTAGTTAGAGCTGGGGCGACCCATCCTAGATAAGTTACACCTTGGTGGACAGGAATACTATTTTTGGAACCTTCAATACGTCGAGTATGTACTCCTGGAGGCTCCGACGTACATGTACGGCTTGTTTTAAGGTTCGAACACTACCGGCTGGATATTCACAAACATTTAAATCTTGTACCTGCACGGCTAGAGTCTCATGCAAAGGGGCTTCACATAATGCAGATATAACCAGTTGCTGTCAGAGATACTTCCCATCTCCGCAGGGCCCACAGCCCCGATCTCCTTTAGATCACGTAATCACGTGCAAGAATCTGGAAGAATCTTCGTAGGAATCAACCCTACATTAAGCGACCCACCCTAAACACCACATCTTATCTGAAACACGCCATAATAGACCATAGATACGCAAACCTAATTAACAAGATTTACCGAAACGCTACTCTACAAATCCAGCTACACGAAAAATTCGACAAAGTTAACAGAGGAGTGCGCCAAGGAAACCCTATGTCACCCAAGCTCTTCACACTAGTTCTGGAAGACGCACTAAACACAATCGACCTCCAAAACAGAGGTATTAAATCAATGGGGAGAAACTCAACCACTTAATGTTTGCCGACGACATAGTAGTGATTGCCGAAAGCAGAGAACTGGCCACACTTATCGATGACATCTACAGGGCCACGAAGCGCATAGGCCTAGAAATCAACTTTGACAAAACGAAGTACATGACAGCAAACGTAGATGACGAACGAGCAAATACTCTAGGAGACAACAGAATCGAGAAAGTAACTGCATACAAATACCTAGGACAAACACTAACTATAGGCAAGGCTAATCAAGAACTCGAAATAAATGAGAGAATACGGCAAACCTGGGCGGCATATGCTAAAATAAAAGACATCTTGAATATGGACATAGCCCTAAACCTCAAAACCGAATTATATAACCAGTGTATCCTACCAGTAACTACTTACGGGTCACAAACTTGGACCTTCACGAAAGCTATACTTGACAAACTTAAAGTAAACCAGAGAGCTATTAAGAGGAGAATACTAGGGATATCATTAAGGGATAGGAAAACACGCGCCGCGCTGCGCCGCTCAGAAATGGGAATGGGCGGGACACGTCGCAAGAGACCAGGATAAGTGGAGTGGTAAACTAATTCGATGGAGACCATGGAGGAACAGGAGGAGCACAGGAAGACCACAAATGAGATGGAGCGACGATTTGAAACGAGCGGCAGGACTGAACTGATACCAGGTGGCACAAAATCGTGACAACTGGCAAAATAAGAGGGAGGCTTATACCCAAAGGGTAGAAAACAGCTGAATAAAAAAAAAACCCTAAACACTGGCCTAACCTGCCACGACTTCCCTTTCGAACCGACGGGGGCCCCCCTACGCTTTCTGCTGTAAATCACGTGCACTTTCCGTGCGAAGTCAGGTTAGAAAAACCTGACTCCCTTCCCACGTCCGAACAGCGCCAACTCCAAAGCGGAAGTCCCACCGTTTTGTTTTAACATTGAAAATGTTTCTGTTTTCCTAAATAGGGCCTCAAATCGTGGGAAAGTGCATGCTACATTTGCCACACATGACGTCATACGAGAGATCGTGTTAGTTTGTTTATTTAAACTTAAATTGATTATAACGTATCGGAATCGGTTCTAATGACTAAAATAAATTGGAACTAACTGAAACTAACCGAAAGTCTATTGAACGACTAACCAAAAGCACTAAAACGGGCTAAAACGTATCGAAATAGATTAAAAATATTGAAGTTAGTTAAAACTAACCCAAATTAACCGAATTTTGGTGACTAACCAAAATAAAAAAAAAAACATTAAAATTGCTTATAACGTATCGGAACCGGTTTAAATGACTAAAATAAATTGGAACTAACTAGAAGTGACCGAAAGATGATTGAATGACTATCCAAAACTAACCAAAAATAACTAAAAGCACCAAAACGGGCTAAAACATATCGAAATATATTAAGAAGATTGAAGTAAGTAAAACTAACCCAAATTAACCGAATTTTGGTGAATAAGTAAAACAACCAAACACATTAAAATTGCTTATAACATATCGGAAGGTGATTGAATGTCTAATCATAACTAACCAAAAGTAACTAAGAGCACCAAAACGGGTAAAACATATCGAAATAAATTAAAAATATTGAAGTAAGTTAAAAACTAACCCAAATTAACCGAATTTTGGTGACTAACTAAAACTAACCAAAAACATTAAAATTGCTTACAACGTACCGGAACCGGTTCAAATGACTAAGACATATTAAAACTAACTGAACTTTACCGAGAGTTGACTGAACGACTAACCAATAGTAACTAAAAGCATCAAAACGGGCTAAAACACATCGAAATAGATTTAAAATATTGAAGTAAGTTAAATATAACTTAAATTAACCGAATTTTGGTGACTAACCAAAAATAACCAAAAACACTAAAATTGGTTATAGTGTATCGGAACTGGTCCAAATGATTAAAATAAATTATAATTACCTGAAATTCACCGAAAGTTGATTGAACGACTAACCAAAACGGATAAAAGTAACCAAAGGCATCAAAAGGGGCTAAAACATATCGGAACAGAAATATTGAGATAAGTTGAAACTATAACTTAAATTAACCGAATTTTGGCGACTGACTAAAGTTAACCAAAATACTGAAAGTAACCGAAAATTGATTGAATAACCAACCAAAGCTAACCAAAAGTAACTAAAAGCATCAAAACGGGCTAAAACGTATCGAAATAGATTAAAAATATTGAAGTAAGTTGAATTTGAAACTAATTCAAATTAACCTTATTTTGGTGACAAACCAAAAATAACCAAAAACACTAAAATTGGTTATAACGTTTTGGAACCAGTTCAAATAACTAAAATAAATTAAAATTAACTGAAATTAGCCGAAGGTTGAGCGAACGACTAACCAAAAGCACCAAAATGGGCTAAAACATATCAGAACAGATTAAAAATATTAAGGTAAGGTGAAACGAACTTGAATTAACCGAATTTTGCCGACTAACTAAAATTAACCATAACGTATCGGAACCGGTTCAAATTACTAAAATAATTTAAAACTAACTAAAGCTGATTGAATGACTAACCAAAACTAATCATAAGAAACCAAAAGCACCAAAACGGGCCAAACCGTATCGGATTAGGTTTCAAAAATTAAAGTATGTTAAAACTATCCAAAACGAACCGAATTTTTGCGACTAACCAAAACTAACCAAAAAGATTAACCCTCCGGCGGGCGCGCAGCGGTACTCCGTGCCGCATTTTTATATTTCATATATTTTTTTAATTCCGATTGCTGCACGCCACTGTCGCGTCAGGAATTCTTCATTGATTATACTTGGAACAGGCTGCCAAGGCACAGGGAGGCATTCAGGCTTTCTGTTAGTATCAAATGAGACATCAAGAAATCAAGTTGCACGTTTGCTGCATTCCGTACCGCAGTGCGCCTTGTCATGTAAGTATTTAAAATTGCTTTTTTTACGGTTTTTTGCACTGAGTGTTACCTTGTGAGTATGTTACGATATATAAATCTCATTTTATTTGTTTTAGGGATAAAAACGTGTTAAATAAACCACTCAGCGAAAATAATTGTAAGATATTGCCGACAATTTATTCGAATTTTTTCTCGTTCTTGAGTTGATATTTCTATTTTATATTTAAAATATTTTACTATAAATATCTGTAATATCTTTTATTACTGAATAAATTGCAGATAATAAATAGATTTTAGCTTTATACTTTTTTTTGTACGTGCGGCATCCAGTACCGCAACGCGCCCGCTCAAATGACTAAAATAAGTTGGAACTATACTGAAACTAACGGAAAGTTGTTTAAACAACTAACGAAAAGTGACTAGAAATAGCCAAAACGGGCTAAACCGAATCAGAACAGGTTAAAAATATTACAGTAACGTTATAGCTAATTATATATTAATAGATTTTGCTATCTAAAAGTGAAGGGTAATTTTTTCGGTTTTCATATCTGCACATTTTTTTATTTATTTTTGTTTTAGTTATGATAATGGTTAATATTATTGCCAAAAATGCATTTCTTTAATTATATACTTATATTATAAACACTCGTGTTTGTATTTTTACTTTTTAAACTCTGCTTTTGGAAACCATATGCATTTCAACGCAAATCACATTTTTCCGTTTTTATTCATAACTTTCAATGTCCCCCCGGTTGCATCTTTGCGAAGGACTGTGAATTTTTGTGTTGTTAATTCAAAATATGTATTAATTTGTAAAATGGAACAAGTCTTGCCCCCGCTGCGAAAATAGTGAAAAGACATTTAACTGTGCGCGAACATGCATTGGTAAAAACCGTGTATGTGTGTTTGTTAAACGAAGCTATTGATAACGTTACAGCTGATAATTGACAGAAGTGTATTGAACATGTCATAAAACAAAAAATGTGGGATTTGGATACTACGGTCGAAGTTCTAGTTGAATCTCTTATTATCAATCTTAGTTCCGAAAGTAGTGATAGTAATTAATGATTCTAAGTCAAATTCTGATCAAACCTCCGATAACGAGTAATAAACTTAAAATGTTATTGATTTTTGATGTAAACTTTTGATGCACCTTTCAATATGGTATTTTATGATAAGAAAGCCCCCTTATCATCCATGACTCTTTTTTTTCCTAGGCGTAATGAATACATAGTACTATTTGTTTGTAGTACAATTTTGTTGCTTATTACTAGACTTAGGAATAATTTTGAATATGTTTTTTTGCATATTTTGGACAAAAATCATGCATATTTATGCGCATAAACTTTATTTTTTTAAGTGCATATTTGCCTAAGTCTACTTATTACTATTTCATTATATAGTTATTATAACATATTAATTTACAAAGCAATTGTATCCGCCACTGGAATTTCCTTCTCTCTTCCCTTACCCCTCTTAGCGCGCCTTAAAACTAACGGCGAACTTTATACAAGGCCGCTAAGTGGAGTCAGTAGTGGAGGCTAAGCCGCCGAAGGCGGAAAATTTTTAGGGTACCACTCCCAATTTTATTGTCATTATAAGTCATTAAAACCGTTAAAAAGAACAAGGATTCGGCACCCTCTTGAATGGCATGGCATGGCATGAATGGTATGTTGCAATATGAGTCGGTTAAATTACCCACCACCCCCCCCCTCTTACATGATATGAAACGCCTAATAAATCGCAAAAGAAAAAACGAAAAACCTTGCACTGCCAACGACCAAAAGAAAACCCCGTCCGAAATCCACATTTTCCCAACCAATTAAAATAAATAAACGAGGATAGTGGGAGTGTGTGGGAAAAAAATGTAATAGATAGAAATGTTTTTGTATAAGTAGCTAATTGCTAATTAATGATTTCTGATATATTGAAAATATGGTACATATTATTTTTTGCAAATATTTTTTGAAAATAACAACGATAAAGATATATTTAAAAATGAAATATGTATACAATTTTGTACATTTTTGTTGGGGATAGGCTGCTCCCCTAACGAGCCGCCGCGCCGTAAGGTATCAAAAGACGAGGCAATATTTACAAAGTTGTTAAAATCATTATCAGCAGATTGCGGATCATTCGCATCGAAAACCGGGCAATTATTATAACCTCCTACCTTTCTGACAGCTGTCACATTGCTTATGATATGGTTTGTGAATTACTGATCTATACAACTATACAATGCCTTGAAATAATTAAAAACTAACTAGACTGTAGTCGGAGTTTTTATGTGTCATTGTCTGGTTTCACATGAATAATTTCAGGCTTATTAAATATAATTTTTGAGGCCAACTTTTTACTAGAATCCTTGGAGTCAAACATAAATGCATTACAAAAGGTATGAAAGCTTTCATTTATATCAGATGTAGCAATGCGGACTCAAAGAGCTCAGAAATATGCATACTACAGCTTTTGCAGTATAATGCAGATCGACATCAGGAAAAGCCGGCAAAAAGTCGAAGTGCACCAAATCGACTTAAAGCAGAAGCTGAGCCATGAAAATGAATGCAACACTGAGAAAAGTTCTTAAACATAATGAACTAAGTGTTTTCCTATTACAAGTGAATTCGCAGTTTTAAAAGTAAATTATGGCAGTGTGATCATATTACCGAAACATTTAAACATAATTTATTTCAATTACGATATCGTATGGTTCTCAAAACTGAAATCAGTCATTTGTACTAACCATTTATTGTCGTACTGAAAAATAGCCGCTACAAGATCACCGGCATTAACTTCATCTAGACTATGCGGACCTCTATTTTCTGGCTTGCTATAATATTCAGTCATTTCGTCAACCAAACAATCCAGCTCTGTAGCCTTTGGCCCTACTATTTGCAACCAAAATTTAGATGGATTTTCCATCGCTGATACATACACTTCAAATTGATTGTCCTGTTGCCCTGAAATGTCAGTATTATACAGGGTAATTTAGATAATTCTTTAAATAGAAATACATATCTATATTATTTTTGAAATTAGAAAGAAAAATTCCAAACAAAAAATTTATTGGATTTCATCTGCTTTTACAGCAGCAAGGAACATATTTCAACTTAGTAAATTAAATGTAATATACCATATTTTTTAATGATTTTTAATTTCCTATTAAATTCTGCATTTTTTTTGTATAATATATCATGTATCAAAACTTGAGTAATGATGGTTTTAATTATCAAATTCTATGATTTTTCCATATAATTGCTTACCTATTTAAATACCTGCTGCTACCTGGAGCTAAAGGTTTATTTTTCAAATGTCATGACATTGATGCTTAAAGCTTGATTACTCATCCATCTTTATTTTCTGCTAATATTTTACAAATTGTGCTAATGTATAGTTTTTAAATTATTTTGACTAAATTTGGAAAAAAACGTACTAGGTAATTAAAATTTCTAATAAACCATAAACAAGTGAATCGAAAAAACGTATAATTTCTAGGCTAAATTAAATGCTCTGTATGTCCCCCATTAGCGCCGGCGCCGTTACATTTCGCGAGCCAGTTGACTGTTCCATATCTACCCATCTACACTTTATAATTCCTATAAAGTCTCTTACTGCCAGGAATAATAAGCGTGCTCAATCTTGTTGCCAAACTATATTTTGCCGAGTTTGCCGCACCAAAGTTACATTAAGGAACGTCCTTAAAAAGTATCTGGCTCAACAGCTTGTGGGTTTTCATCGGACCAAATATGACAGTTTTTCCTATAATAAATACCGGCAGTGGTAAATATCGCCTCATCGGTCCACAAAATTTTACTGAAATAATTTGTATCTTTTTATTTATTTATTTATTTAATTAACGGGATCACCCCTTTTTTACAAAAGTTATTAACAAAATATATAAAAAGGTAAATACTATGTAATTATATCACATTTCAAAAACAACATTCTATAAAACCATGATCATTAACAATAATTACTTTAACTAATATTAACAAAAATTTACAAAAATATTCACAATTGATCATGATAATTGAACTTAACCTAATTTAAATTAATCTATGACATTGAGACTTGAATTGAGAGAGATAAATGCCAGTGAATTCAATGCCAACACCATTTGCCAATCTGAAAAAGATCATTATTTCTAGTGTTTCGGAAATTGATGCTGCTCAAAAGATCAGGACACTGCAAGTCACCCGAAATCAGTTTAAACAATGTGCATAAATCAGAAAACTCTCGATCACCTTCCAAACTCCTTACATTGCACACTGCCCTCATATGCTGATATGTCCACCGTGCTCCAGGAACATGAAGCCTAAACCTACAAAATACCTACAATATCTCAGAAACTTATTCTGTATAGCTTCAATCCTGTCAATATGCACCCGGTAAAACGGAGACTACACAGGAGATGCATAATTAAGCAATGACTTCACTAAGGAAATATAAAGAATTCGTACCGAAGACACAGATAGCTCAGCAGAATTGCGCAAAATAAACCCCAACCGGCTCAATCCTCTAGAAACACGTGAATCAATGTGGGATTGAAATGAAAGCTTACTATCCAAAACCACCCCCAAGTCGGCAATGATATTGACCCTGTTCAGCCCTGTGGAGTTTATATAATAATTTGATATTATTGGCGACTTCCTCCGTGAAAATGTTATGCAATGGCACTTCCCAGTGTTCAGAGACATCCCATTCCGAACAGACCATGCAACCAAAGTATCAATGTCAGCCTGAAGTTTGTCACAGTCTTCAATACTCTCAATTTTCAAATAAATTTTCAGGTCATCAGCAAAAAACAGTGCCTTACAGTGTTTAAAGCACTCAGCAAGATCTAATAGATATAAAATAAACAAGTATGGTCCAATATGGGACCCCTGCGGAACTCCGCACAGAACCGAAATCTGTTCTGAACAATTTTTTTTTTATTTTAACACATTGGGTTCTACCAACCAAATAAGTACCCAACCACTTGACGAGCCAGCAAGGAAACCCCAAGGCTTCAAGTTTTGACAGTAACTTAGAATGGTTAACACAATCAAAAGCCTTGGAGTAGTCTGTATAAATTGAGTCAATTTGAGAATGTTCCTCAAAAGTCTGCAAGATGTCTTGTTGATATAAGAGTAGATTGCTAACTGTTGATCTTTGAGGAACAAACCCATGCTGTCGAGTATCAAAAATTCCCTTACAGTGCCAAACAATAGATGGTATTAACAATTTCTCAAAAAGTTTAGGAATTGATGATAGAATACTTATTGGTCGGTAGTCTCCAATATTATTTCGATTTCCACTCTTAAATACAGGGACTATGTAGCTGGAAAGCCACATTTCGGGGAACTTGTTGTCCATGATGGACTTGTTAAACAGTACGTGAAGACTTGAAGAGGCTTACACAGTGAGTACACACAGCATTTCAAAAAGAAAGGACTGGCATTATCTGGACCAGAGCTAAGTTTGTTTGGAAGAGACACCTCGGCAAGGCCAAACACAACCGAATTAAATTCAGATATCTTAGGAACTTTTGAGCCATCAATGTTGGTATTGAGGGATCTGTCGCTATAGCAGGTAGAGAAGTGTCCAGCAAAGCGGTTTGAAATATCATTACCCTCTGAGGCAGTAGAGGTACCCAGGTGCACGGTATTTGGCAACTTGTTATTGGATCTAGATGAATTAACAAATTTCCAAAACTGAGCAGGATCAGAGCTCAACCGATTCTCCAGACCGACAACATAGTTTCGACGACACTCACCGGCAAGCCCTTTACATCTTGAACGAAAGTTACAAAATAGCAAATATGATTCATAAGACTTGTCTCTCTTAAACTGACAGTGAGCTATCTTTTTTGCCCTGATAAGTTGAGTTTTAATCATCTCCTGATGATGCTAACATGGTTAGCGAAACGCGCGTCGAGTGCAATAATTCTGTTTCGGTATTGTGGATAAAACTCCGTTTTAGCCCTGATAAGTTGTTTTAGATCTTTTGAAAACCAAGAGGGATAAGTTGAGATAGCTCTACACCTAAGAGAGTACATGCTTGTTCAATTACTTGATAAAAAGTTTCAGTTGCACTATCAATATTGTCATTCAAGAGTTCTTCCCATGGAACGGAAGCAAAAAAAGGTGTTTAGTGCTCCATAGTCACCATGCAAGAAGTCCCTAAACTGTTCCCGAAATTGTAAGTAAGGTCTCTCCCCCTTTATGGAACAATGGTAGCTCTTGTGGTTGAGAGAATCAGGAAAGATAGGGTCTATGGAATTCTCAATAGTGATGTCCTCAGTATTAGTGGTAAACATTAAATCCAGGAATCTACCGAGGCTATTTGGCACTGTGATAAATTGTTTAAGTCCAAGGAAATTGAAGTTGGGCATATTGGACTCCATTCTCACAATGCCATGTTGCTAAAGGCAGGTTAAAGTCACCAAATAAGTAAAGACAACTATCTGGATAGGTGTTTGCAATTGTTTCAACCTCAGTGCAGTGACTGGCATACAATTCCTCTGGTGAATCCGGAGGGATATAAACTGCTCCAATGACCAGAGTTTTAGGGCCAACATTTATGAGTGCAAAGACCTGTTCAACCAATGTAGAGGCTACAATGATCGGTGAAGATTTAATTGTTGTCTTCACGCAAATCATAGCACCATCTCCCCTCTCTCTTGTGTTAGGACTCATATCTCTATCGAACCGATAGATATTATAATTGGGAATTTGCAGTTCAGCATTATTATAATCCTTTGCTAGCCAAGTATCTACAATTATTATTATGTCATAGCTTGTGGTAGAGATGTTGGAGGAAAATTTGTGGAGATTTGTTCGCATACCCCCAACATTGTGGCAGTATATAGATATATCTGGCCTGTGATCTAGTTTTTTGAAGCTGATGGTTTCTTAGAAGTAACTATCTTTGGCTTACCATCTCGACAAATCATTACAAGATCCTTTTCACCTTGATCGAGCATGGTCTCCTTACGTTTATTTTGTTGCATCATGGTTTTATCAAAATTTACTGAATATCCAAGCTCCATAAGCCTCCGTTTATGCTTAAATACAGAATGGCATATCTGAGGGCTGTCAAATATAAGGCGAAGAGGTCTACATTTATCGGGATTCACTTTTCCAAGCCTTATCACCTTTTTAAGATGATTCTCTTCAATTCCAGCTACACCCATGATATGTGTTGCTATATCCTTATCTTGATTGAAACTTTCTTTTATAATTTGAACAAATTCACGTCGTCTTCTTTTTTGTTCGTCGTTTAACAGGCCTAATTTTAAAATTGCGGTATCCGTATTGATTGGAATGCCTCTGAAGTGTTCCATAATTAACTCTCTTGTTTCGTGATCCATAACTTATATCTCCGACACAGTCTTCGATAGATTTTCTTGGATATTCCTGAAAATAAACCAATATAATAATATCCCTTTCTTGTTATCTTTGTTTTCTTTATTTCTTATTTACTAGAGATGCTGTTTCTTGCCAATAACGTCCTCGTATTAATTATAGTTGGTAAAAATGGTACTCTCTAACCATTCTGCATTCTCGTGTTCATATAGCGTTATTATCATTTTCCTAATTGAAGAGATTCGAAAGTATCGTTCACTTTCTAGATTTTGAAATAGCGAACTACATTTACGCCTTTCTTACTCTAGAACTTTTAGAACTAGAAGTAACTCGTATTCCTCCTCTTCTTCTAGTAAGTACTGAACACACGCTTGCACTTTTGCGCCCCTCATGTTTGAAATTTTAATCGCAACTGCAAAGGGACAAACGCCAGCCGCGACGAATGTTCGCGTCTTGAACACCATCTGGACCCCGGCGTCCATAGGCAGCCGCTAAACGCCGAGACCATCCGCTGCGATCAGTCGCATCTTGACGGATGCGCACGCATCAGGGGAAAATTCAAATATTTTTTACCCTTTTACCTTGATTTTGGTCATGCCTTAAGTTAATTTTGATTGGTTGCGACCAGGGAGCGAGCGAAGCGAGCGGCGTCTCGTGCGTAAAGCTTTTATGCTACAGTTTTATTAAAAACGATATTTCTGAAATAAAAATCTGGCCTATTGCACCGATCGAAATGCTGTCAACAAATTAACATTATCGGTTTTAACTTTGGCTTTTGTTAATTTTCACATGTTGATGCCATTGAACTATATACGTAGTATATACCCAGTGAGCATTATATTCCTTAAAGGGAACTGTGCCTTCTGTGACGTTGCTGTTACGTCGCAATTCACTGAATTTGTGTGAAAATAGGCACACTTTAGTGTGTAATATGACACCAGAAAGGAATTGTGTATATTAAACCAATTGTAGGAATTGTGTCACACACTGTTACATGATTATTCTGTCGCGTGACGCTGAGCAGGAAATTTGTTCAAACAATACCCTGTTTGTGTCTGTGTGCAAGCAGGACGCAAATCAGGAATAGTGGGAAATATTGCGTGACTAATAATACTGTTACGTTTTTCACGTGGGTCTTGAACGAAATTACAAATTTACTATTTTCAACTAATAGTCTCTTTATTATCTACCACTGTATACAATTGAACTCACTAAACTAGTCTTATAACTTTCCAACTAATATCTCTTTACAATTTAACACTCAGTGATTAACTAACTAGCATTCGCCTTGGGTCTGCTCCTTATATATAATCTCAAATGTATCACGAATATTCGAGAAGTATTCCGAGGCCACTCTATATGATTCTCCATCGAGATAATTCCAGCGTTCCTGAATCTTCGCGGCCGACCGGGCGATGACTCATACAGACAGAGAAGCGGCACGCAGCAAGGCAAGTTCTATAGGGTAGCACAAAAACATTCGTATGGTTGCTAGCCGTAACATTGCCTCCCTCTTAATTCTGATCGTCCCGATCAGCTACTTCCTGTCCGTGATATGCTTTCAACCTGTCGAGGTGGACAACTTTCAGTTTGCTTCTAGGGCTGCGCTGAATTCTATACACTACGTAATTAATTCTTTTGATGACTGTATAGGGCCCTTCCCATACTGGCGTAAGCTTGGGAGATCTTCCTTTCTTCCTTTGCGGATTATATAACCAGACTTTGTCGTTCATCTGAAATCCCATAGAATTAGCTTTGAGATCATATCGTGTCTTCATTCGGCCGCTGGCTTTCTCCGTATTTTCTCTGACTAATTCATGGACGCATAGTAACTTTGTCTTAAGGGAGTCTGCGTAGTCTTGAATTTCCATATCCTGGTTGTCTGGGGTTCCGAATAATAGGTCACAGGGTAAACGGAGTTCTCTTCCAAATAAAACCATGGCTGGTGTTAGTCCTGTCGTGTCATGGACTGCTGATCTATAGGCCATTAAAAATAGTGGTATGTGTTGGTCCCAATCCTTCTGATGTTCATCTACGACCTTTGACAAATGTTCTTCAATGGTCTTGTTAAACCTCTCAACCATGCCGTCTGATTGTGGATGTAAGGCGGTAGTCCGTGTTTTATGGATGTTGAGTAAATCACAGACTCTCTGGAAAACCTTGGATTCGAAGTTGCGTCCTTGATCTGAGTGCAACTCTAACGGAACACCAAATCTGCTGAATAAGTTATTCACAAGGACCTCTGCTATGGTAACAGCTTCTTGATTGGGGATCGCAAATACTTCAGGCCATTTACTGAAGTAGTCAATTGCCACTAAAATGTACTTGTTACCATTATTTGTTTCTGGAAAAGGGCCAGCTACGTCAATGGCGATACGTTCAAATGGTAGGCCCACATTATACTGTTTCATTTTGCCCCTAGATCTTGTTTTGGGTCCTTGGCTTGCGGCACAGGTTGAGCACTGCCGACACCACGATTTCACATCCTGGCAGTAGTTGACCCAGTAAAATCTGTCGCGAATCTTTTCAATCGTTTTGTTCACTCCGAGATGAGCACCAGACTTTTCATTATGAACTTCTTCCAGAACTTCCGATATCTTCCTCCTTGGTACCACTAACTGTGTCTTCACTACTTTTCCATCGGCGCTTTCCCAGGCTCGTTTAAGAAGTCCATTTTCCACCACCAGGGAGTCCCACTGAGCCCACAGAGTTTTAAAAGCAAGTCCTTTAGTTGATATCTCGCTCCAGCTTGGTCTTGGTTGATGTTCTTCTTTAGCTCTTAGCAATAGTGCCATTTCACTATCTTCAAGCTGATCCTTTTTAAGTTGCTCTGTGGTCCACTGCTGATCAACCTCAAATTTCGTTTGTCTAATGGGAGTAATTCCTTCTTGTTGATCTATTCTTTGGCAATGCTTACAATTATCCTCGCATGGCCTTCTGGATAAAGCATCTGCATTATTATGCAATCTCCCTGCCCTGTGCTTAACCTTAAAGTTATATTGTTGTAACTTTTCAAGCCATCTGGCTACCTGTCCTTCAGGCTGTTTCATATCCAAAAGCCATTTAAGTGCTGCATGATCAGTCCTTATCAGAAATTCTTGCCCGTACAGATATTGATGGAAATGCTCAACAGACCGTACTATTGCCAAAAGCTCTTTTCGGGTTACACAGTAGTTACGTTCAGGTTTCGAAAGTGTTCGCCTGTAGTATTCGATAACCCGTTCTTCTCCTGCTTGTACTTGCGATAAAACTGCTCCGATGCCGGTGTTGCTGGCGTCTGTGTCCAATACAAATTTACCCTTTTGTTCCGGATATCCCAATATTGGACTAGAACATAGAACCGCTTTTAATTTCCTGAACGCAGAATCACAGTTATGATCCCAGTTATAATTTGCTCGTTCTTCAGTGAGCTTATGCAAAGGTGCAGCTATATTTGCAAATCCTTCGACAAATCTTCTATAATAAGTACATAATCCAAGGAAGCTCCGCAGTTCGTGTTTGTCGCGAGGACAAACAGTCTTTGATTGCTGCTATCTTTCGTTGATCAGTTTGGATTCCCTCTGATGACACGACGTACCCGAGAAATTCAACTTTTTGTTGGAAAAGAAAACATTTCTTTGGATTCAGTAAGAGCTGAGCATTCTTGATCCTAGTAAAAACTTCATGCAGGTTTTGTAGGTGCTCTTCTAAAGTTTTTCCCATTACCATTATATCATCAAGATAGACCAGGCATGTCTTCCAAGTGAGGCCTCGTAGAACAACTTCCATAAGACGCTCAAAAGTAGCGGGGGCATTGCATAGTCCGAAGGGCATAACTTTAAACTGATATAAACCACTTCCGGTAGAAAAGGCAGTCTTTTCCTTATCTTGTTCGTCGATGCCTACTTGCCAGTAGCCGCTTTTTAAATCTAGTGTTGAGAACCAATGGGAACCCGCTAGTGTCGTCAACGTGTCGTCAATTCTGGGAAGTGGATAGCTGTCTTTCTTGGTGACGTCATTGAGCTTTGTATAGTCCACGCAAAATGTGGTGGACCCATCCTTCTTGGTGACTAAGACAACAGGAGACGACCATGGGCTTGATGATTCTTCAATAATTCCATCGTCAAGCATGTTGTTGACTAATGTGGTAACCTCTTGCTGCTTCGTCACTGGTAGCCTCCGAGGATGCTGCCGTATGGGGTGAGCACTTCCAGTGTCGATTCTATGTTTTATGATGTTCGTTCTTCCAGGATTGCCATTTTTCCTTTCAAAGGCTGTGCTCTGCTCTTTGATAAATTGTGTAGCTCTCTTCAGTTCTTCGGAAGACAGATGATGCCACGACTTTTGGAAATGTTCTAGGACTTCCTTAGGTGATGTTGAGGGTGTTACTTCGAACCGCTTTTCACAACTGGTTACCCACTGCACCGGCTCGCAAGTGGCTATTACATCTCCTTTATTAATTTTGATGGAATTGGATGAAATATTTGCTATCCTTATTGGTATTTCGCCGTCGGTTTTGACTAGTGCTTCGCCTACGAGGTGTTTGCAAGGCAAATCGTGGTGTTGGATAAGTCCGATGCAGCCTCCAAAATCCTCCTCCAATTTTCCAGAAATTATCTGCTCTGTATTTCCGCTTATTCTGACAGTACATGCCGCCACTACTTGAATCGGTGTGCCATCGTCTGATTTGTTAAGGATGAACTCTTCGGTGCCAAACTTCAGAAGATTAAGCTTGCTGTCAAAAGAGAATCCATGTTGACCGATGAGATCCATTCCCAAAATAAATTCGTCTTCAATGTCGCCTACTAACACTGTGTGGTGTAATTTAATTCTTCCAAGTTGAAGTTCAATATCAATTTCTCCAAGTACTTCAGCTGTCTCACCGGTAACCGTACGTAAAACTACATTCTTTGATATGGGTGGGACTTATACTCCATTTACTCTATTGGACCTTATCAAAGATACCGCCGCACCAGTGTCAACAGTAATTGTTATGGCTCTTCCGTTGATCTTTCCTGTAATTGTTAGACTGTCGGCGGCTTTTCCTAGGCTTTTTATGGAGACGATCCTGTGAGCCGTATCTTCTTTAGCCAACACCCGCCCCGCAATGTTGACTAATTGAAGTTTTCCTGATTTGACTTGGAGGCCCTAGCGTCTCTGGATGGAGATCTAGACCACAGTTGTACTCGGCAGTCTCGTTTGAAATGCCCAGGCCTGCCACATCTATAGCACTGATTGATGTATTTCGGTTACGTGGCCTATCTTCTATTGGCTCCCGGAATCTCCCCGTGGCCTGAAGAACTTCCGTTAATTTCTTCAAAATTTCACCGATCTCATTTAATTCACAGCTGTTTGTCGGCTTTTCTTCCTGGATGGATACGGCCCTGATTTTTGGCTTGGAGATGTTACAGGCCGCCTCGATTTCTAGGGCTCGACCCAAAGCTTCACTGCTGTTATCAAATTTGGCTAGAGGTAGCATTTTCTGAGTTTCTGGATCTCTGATACCATCCACGAAATATTGGGCAGCAAGTTCCTCTTGAAATTCCTCTGTCGCTCCCGGGTAGGCTAATTGAATGAGACGTCTAATGTCTGCCTCAAACTCTTGCAGGTTTTCACCAGGCTTCTGATGCCGAGACTTTACTTGTGCTTGATACAGTTGTCTTCGGTGTTGGTCTCCAAATCGTCTCTCCAGTACAGCTACAAGTATGTCATATTTCCCTTGTTGGCTGATGGGAATGGTCTGCAGTAGTTCCAGGGCAGATCCACGAAGCGCTACCACTAGTGATGTAGCCATTTCTTCATTATTCCAATCGTTGGCAATCGCAGCGGTTTCAAATTGTCTTTTGTACATAGTCCAGGATGTTTGACCGTCATAAGTTGGAGGTTTGATATGTTGTCCTATGGCGAATACCCTCTCGGTGGATCCTTGATGTTTTAGTCTGGTAAATTCTGCTTGTAGATTCCTCATTTCTTGCTGTACGTTTTCTACTTCTTTTTGTACACTCCCAACTTCTTTTTGTACATGTCCAACTTCTTTTTGTATATTCCCAACCTCTTTTTGTATATTACCTACTTCTTTTTAAAATTTCTCATTTTGCCCGTCCAATATTTTCTGTAATTTTCCTTGCTCGCCTACAATTACATCAAGCATCCATTTCTGAAGCCGTTCCTGTTCGGCTTGCCTTTTATCTTCTTGCTCTTGTAAAATTTTCTGAAGCCGGTCCTGTTCTGCTTGCCTTTTTTCTTCTTGGTCTTGCAAAATTTTCTGAAGCCGGTCCTGTTCTGCTTGCCTTTTACGTTCACCTTCTTCCCGATCCGCTTGCTTTTTATCTTCTTGATCTTGTAAAATTTTCTGAAGCCGGTTCTGTTCTGCTTGCCTTTTACGTTTCTCCTCTTCCCGATCCGCCTGCCTCTCAGCATTTAAATTATCCATGAAATCGGCCAACATTTTACTTATTTGCTCCATTTCTGCCGTTTGGTGCCTTGTATTGACCATAGAATATTATAAAATTTTACCAGAATCCACCAATCAAACGGTCTCGTTGACGTACTTGTACCTCTTCTCGAAAAATACTTCGCAAGTCCTTCACAATCCAACTTCTGACACCAAATGTTACGTTTTTCCCGTGGGTTCTTAACAGAATTACAACTTTGCTATTTTCAACTAATACTCTCTTTATTCACTACCACTGTATACAATTTAACACTCTAAACTACTTATAACTTTACAACTAATATCTATTCAACACTCAATGTTTAACTGTACTGAACTGAACTAACATTCGCCTTAGGTCTGCTTATATATAATCTCCAATCTATCACGAATATTCGGGAAGTATTCCGAGGCCACTCTATATGATCTCGACGAGGCCATCGAGATAATTCCAGCGATCCTGAAACTTCGCGGCCGGCCGGGCGATGATTCATACAGACAAAGAAGCGAGCGGCACGGCGGCTAGTTCTATAGGGTAGCACAAAAACGTTCGGACGGTTGTTAGTCGTGACAATAATAAAGTTCTAGACTTGGAGGTATTATTGGAGGAGCTGAGTCCAGGTATTTTCTGCTCTACAGAATACTGGTTACCAAATACTGATATAGAAACTTTAAATATAGATGGTTAGAAGCTGCAATGTTATAGCTTCAGAACCACATATCGTGCAGGTGTAACAGCAAATTTTTTTGTTGTTCTTAACAACATTACATTATCTTCTTACGAAATTTTATAGTAGTAGCAAACTGTTAATTGTATGTGGTGATTTTAATATTGATCTCTTAGGTTCTGAATCTGTTGCAGATCGCATGCGACAGCTGTTTTTGTGTTTTGGTTTGAAGTCACAGTTGGTAGGTGTTACCAGGCAAGGGAATGGCAATGGACGCCAGATAGACAACATTTTCTCCAATATTAATAGATATGACTCTACATGTAAATCACATACAACAAATTTTTCAGACCATGACGACCAGCTGTTTTCTTTCAAAGTTAATGTGGACAAAGAAAAAGAATTAGTTAAAAAAACCTTTTTTTTCTCAAATAACAATATAATTAAATTTTCAGAGTATCTTAGAAATGAGGACTGGGAGAGGTGTGTAGTGTGGGGAATGATGCGGAACAGGCATGCAATGCCTTTTCTAATATTTTTCATTACATTCAGCCTTTCCTATGAGTACTTCTAAATTGAAAAGCCAAAGTGTGAATTGGGTAAATGCAGGAATCAAAATCTATTCCATATACAGGGTGTGTCAACAAGATGTACGGCTAGGATAGTGCGATAAGAGGTATAGAAAAAAGTTCTATAGCAAAGTTGTGGGGTTGACAAAACCCGGTCACAGATGATATGAACTTTTTGGGTATTTATGTGTCTGGATTGGGAAAAGCAAATAAATGTTATAGAAACGCGGCTGAATACCTTCTCTAATCTGTTAAGGTGGCTTAAGGACCAGTTGTTTGTGCATATTATAAGGATGTTTGACCTCTCCAACATTCAGTCAGTATTAAGCCATGGCATTCTGTTCTGGGGATCTGGAGAAAGTGTCAACAACGTTCTCAAGGCACAGAAGCGACTATTCCGCTGTGTTTTTGGACTACACCCAGTATGTAAGCCATACTTTGAACAGTTTCACATTTTGATAAAAACCATAGTTATATTTTCACTTGTTTTCTTTGTAAAAAGAATCCCTCCTTATTTGCTACCATTTCTCATACTTCCTCTCAAAACATGACAACACAAACAAGAAATGCGAACACCTGAAGCATACCAATGCATAAGTCTACTTTCTTTGAGAGAAGAGGGGCGCTGTATTGAACTGTTTATTAAGGCTTTCAATATGCTCCCTGGCGAGTTGCAGAACATCCAGAACATTACCTTATTTAAAAAACAGGAAAGCAATTTTATTCATACAGATTTGACTTTTAGAACCGCATGCCTTTGCATACTTAAATAAATTTACATTTGCTATTGCTTTTATTTTCTAATGCATTTTTATGCCAATAGGTTGGTAAAAATTTGTTTTTCTTTTTTACTCCCATCCTAAATGTTAACTATTATGTTATAGTATAATTTTCTGTGTTCTATTTGTATTTTAAATATGCCATTGTTTTGTTATCTTTTTTAAACTTTATTTATTTTTTATAGTTATTTCGAGTAATTGCATAGTTAACATACAACTCAAAGATGCCCATTTGTTGACGTTGCTTTGTCACTTGTATGATGTTGCTGGTAATAAAGTAAAAATAATAATTATTATTATTATTAATTATGTCGAAAAAATCATAGTATTTTGTAATTCTGAAACCTTCAATGTCTCGAAAGCCGTTGAGTTTTAACACATGATATATTACACAAATAATATGTAGAATTTAATAGAAAATTCAAAAATGTGGTATAGTACATTTAAAAAAAACAAAGTTCGCATGTGCCTGGCTTCTTTGAAACATCATGTATACAGCATGTGTAAAAGCAGATACAATCAAACAACTTTTGATTGGAATATTTGTTTCCAATTTCAAAAATAATAGTGATATTTCCATTAACGGTGCTTAAATAGACAAACAATAATCATGTTTGAGAGACCTCCATACCGCCAAGAAAAATAATTTTAATAATCGCAGTTAAACTTTGGCTTGATTCAATTTACTTTAATTGTATTTTTATTTTATATTAAAATACTAATGGCACTTTTGCGATTCCAATCATACCTGGAATTGGGGACATTCTTTCACATTTAGGACTTTCAATCTTCTTAACAACTTCTGGTGACCTAGGAGGAAGCCTTGGTTCCCTTTTAGATAAACTCTCATGAATGATTTGCTGACTGTGTTGTGATCGTTCGACTACATCTTCTATGAGAGATCTGGCAACATTTATTTGCTCCCGAGTACCTAAGAATATTTATTCAATAAAAAAGTTTTCAGGCTCTTTTAGCAACTAAATCAAGATAAGCAAGAAAACTAATTAAAAATATCAGAAATCTTAAACATATATTTTCTCATGTATCTTATTTATTAAGATTAACTATTTCCCTGAAAAGTGTACCCAGTTCCTTTGTGTATTATATATGATGATTTATACTCCTTTTTATACAAACACAATGACATTTTTGGGTTTTGAATATGTATTTCGTATTCACCTTTAATAGTGATTCTTCTGGAGGATAATCCCCTCTCGTCTTCAACAACAGATAACTTAGCTCCTGAAAGACTTCGAATCTCATTGATTTTTTCTCCTCCTCTACCAATGATTTTTTTAACACAACCTACTGGCACCCAGAGATCTTCACTCTCCAAAACAGGTTGGTTATCAATAAACTCTTGAATCAGGTTATATGCGATATTACATGAATCTACAGAACCCCT
>MU189679.1:33128-49830 GCA_016904865.1 Pissodes strobi | reverse complement strand
TATTTTCTTCAATTTCCATGGTAAATTGTAATTTTTCGTGGTGGCTATTAAATATGTTTAGTATGTTAGTCACTTGGTCTTGTGGAACACTAGTAATACAGTCATCCACATATCTGTAAAAAAAAGGAATATTGAATTTACATTTAGGCAGAATTGTTTCTAAAAGATCTTCCATTCAATTTGTTTATAGAGGTCCTTTTCATAAAGAAAATATGTAGATTTCAATGTTGTTTCAACTGTTTGTATAAACTCTTCCATTGGAATATATGTGTGTTGTTTAATTTGATTCCATTTATTTTTTATGACTTTGGTTGCTAAAACAACTGGTATGTTCGCGTATAAGGAGATTACATCGAGCGATATTAAAACATGGTTGTTTGAAATTGTAATATTTTTTAATTTTGTTTTAAAGTCGAAAGAGTCTTTAATGTAATATTTATTTTTATATGTTATATTAAATAGAATATTTTTTAAGTATTTTGATAGTAAATTAAAATGAGATTGAATGCAGGAAACAATAGGTCTCAAGGGAATATTTACTTTATGCAATTTGGGCAGACCATAAATCTTTGGTGGAAGTGCGTTGTGAATTTTTAAGGATTTTGCAGTATTTGGGGATATATATTGTTTACGTTCCCATTTATCAATTAAATTGTTGTTTTCCTTAGAATACTACTCCTAATAAAAACTGGATCGAAAATCTGACTGACACTAATGTTCCTGATTGCTTATCAAAAGTTTTAAGTTTGGGTCCAAATTATGCCATTAAAATTACTGGTGACCTCCCATATTGGGAGCCCCTCCCATTTCCTTCTATCTCACTGCGCATGACCCAACGACATATGGCTCACTTCGACTATGCATATTTTTCAACCTATATAAAAGTAACGCAACCAAATACTCAAGCCGACGTCACCGAACCTTTTCACTTTCACCTAACTGACAAAACCCAAGCCAGGGGCGTAACATAACGTCGCCAACTCTACTTTATAGGTTATATTATCTATCACCTGTCAGTCACCATCTTTTTATTACGTCATTTCTCCTACTTGTCATTATCATCCACGTGTACTACTCTATTTTATAGGTTATGCTACCTGTCACTTGTCATACGTCATATATCAGTAGCCATTTTTATTACGTCACCTGTCGTACATCATACGTCAGTTGTCATTTTTTATTACGTCATCTGCCATACTTGTCATTATCATCCACGTGGGTTACTATATTTTATAGGTTAGATTACCTGTCACTTGTCATACGTGATCTATCAGCCATCATTTTTTATTACGTCATCTGTCATACTTGTCATTATCATCCAGTGGGCTACATTTATAGGTTATGTTACCTGTCATTCGTCATACGTCATCTATCAGCCGCCATTTCTATTACATCAAACAACCACCTATCGCATATTATCTACCAATACACTTTGAAAAGCAAATATAATTAATAGTAAATATTCGATTTTATTTAATCTTGTGTCGACTACCTACGCCTATGATAGTGCAGGTGATCCTAGAACACCCCATTAAGGCATCGGAATGCAGACTATTTTCAACGTGCAATATGGAATTTCTCTATATTAACTAAACTTTCTAAAATAATATTTTTCAATTGAATACAAGCATTTATAGATAGATATAATTCGATTTCGAATTTCGCTGCTAAAGATCTGATGGATAACGACGGCTACGAGTCAAAACTTATCCTATTCATAAATCATATATTTCCCATTCGAGTCTTTTAAATATTTGAAATGTTGGCACTTTGAGGATTTTTAAGATGATTACGTAATGACTGGTAAAAGTTTTAATGAAGATTATTGGTATAGAAGGAGTTTTAGGTGGATATATAGGAATACATCATTACCTTACATATACTAATATATTCTCCGAGCTATAATCATCTGCCTAGGATTATATCCAAAAGGCATTTACTAACTGACTGGTAAAAGTTGTAACGGAGATTATTGGTATAGTAGGAGTTGTGAGTATGTAGGAATTGTTATATTGCATATATAAATTCAATATTCGAGCTACAATCGTTTGCTTAAGATTACTCCCAAAAATAAAGTGACCATAATTCTAAGACCTCAATGCAGGACATTACCTAATTGTGAATATAAGTGCCAACATTTTTTTGGTGGTGTTTTAGTACCTTCGCCATTTTATTAAAAAAATAATAACGGGTTACTGACAGACGAATTTTACTAGTGTCTAGTGAGGTCCTAGTCACGGATAGTCCTGACCAATCAAGAGCAAGATGCTAGCGTATATCGGAATAAGTATCCATGTCTTTACGTTCTAGCGAAACTGCGACAACGCCTCGGTGTTGTAATAGGCAGAGTGCTTGCCTGTCATTCCTGCGCTACGGGTTCGATTCCCGCCGGTCGCGACAATGTTTTGTTTAACTTTTCTTAAGGTTTTGTTTGTTTTTTATTAATTTACTTTTTTTCTTAATTTTGGGTTAGCCTTGGGCCGGTTTTGGTTAGTTCTTGTTGATTGAGCCCCCGTAGCGAGCGGAGGGCCATGCTTGAACGCAGAACGCTACCGTCTTGCTTTTGATTGCTTAGTGACTTGGCCCGCCCTAGCGTCTAGTCGAATTTTGTACTGGTAAGGTTGGATTTCTGTTGTACGTTTGCAACATCAGATGAATCAGAAGCATTTAAATATTCTTTACAGGCGTAGCCGACTATATCAAAATCGGCGTCTCCTATTGGTCGAACCATCTCGTATTACAATATGTCTTCGTGATGCAATCGGTTTGTCCCAAAAGTCTCGTGGTGTAAAGGTTTAGATAGTTGGGTCTCACCTGGACGGCACGGGTTCGAACCCCGTTGCTTTTTTTTAATTTTTTCTTTAAGATTATGCTTCTAAACAGTTTTTTTTCTTGATTTTGGGTATGTCTTGGGTTAGACTGGGTTAGCACCTGGTTAATTTCCTTTTCTTGAGCCCCCGTAGCGGGCGAAGCAAGCGGAGGGCCATGCGGATCGACTAATAGGAGAGGCCAATTTTGATATAGTCGGCTACGCCTGTAAAGGATCTTTAAATGCGAATCGGAACTGCCTGAAACCTAGAAGATTTTAGTGAGTTCAGCATATTGTTAGAAAATTATATAACAATTCAATTTAAAAATCAATCATTCAAACAGTTAGTTTTCAAATTCTAATACATAAACGTTTACAAAAAAACATTTAACTTAAAATAACAAATAAAACTTTTAATTGTTAGCAGAAGTTTTTCGCATCCAACACATAAATTAGAAAAAGAGGTAAAAGCTTTTTGGACCGTTTTATTAATTGATTGTCTAGAGTTGGGCATAAATGAAATGCCTTGTTGAACCCACGTACACAAAAAACAATAACAAACACCGACAGCAGTTGCTCAGGTCACGTTCAAGGCTCACTCATTTAATTAAACGGTCCAAAAAGCTGAAAAAACCTATTTTTCTAAAACTTTTAATATTATGTGGTTTTAGGAATATAATAAAACTTTGCATTTCTCACTATTGGCGCGAAACAAGCAGAATTGGTGCTTATAAAAAACAAACGAATGACATTTGCGACGTCGCACACCAAAACACCAGACTCAGACCCACCATTATCTCCTATAATTAGACCAACTCGGCCAATGCCGACTATGACGCACTATCATCAGGAATGGCTAAAAATAGTAATGGGGTGATATTTGCGATTCTCATTTTTTGCATTAATATAGTATAGTATAAACAATTAGCTAATTTTGTAGTCATTTTGTGCATACCGCATACCACAAAAGAGGATTGCAGGACATTTTGCAGGATGTTTGCTTTCGCTGGACAGAGTCTATGAATGCTTGACTGTCCTGCTCAATGCAGGACGTCTGGTCACTTTACCCAAAAAGCAATTAGTGTTTCAAGATATTAAATGGGATATTTTATATAAAATGAGTGACATTGTGAGTTTGTTGAATGACGGTGGCAGAGCCGAATACGATGTGATCCATCTTCGCGAATTGAACATAAATTCAAAATATGAAACCAGACTCCCAAACTGAATTTTAATATACATAGGTACTAAAGATTCAAATTAATACATGAATATTAGATACCTACTAAGATCATCAATAATCCGTGACCTGAACAATACTATATTCTACATGTCGAAACTTGTAATAATTAAATACATATCATGATGGCTCATGATGCGAACGCAGGAATGCTAGAATATATGGGTGGGGTGCTAATTTTCACGTAATTTTAGCATGGTAATTATATAAAAGAAACACAAATTTTAATTTACATTATATATTTGAGTACATTTACTAGGTTCATTTCGATTATGTATGTGGTTTACATCCTTTCAAATCGCAGCGAACTCTAAGATCTACACGGCGAATAGGTTTTTCATGCATATACATTTTTTCAGTTAAAGATGTCAGCATATTTTTGTTGAACCATTCGATTAAATCACCCCTCTCCGATAGACCCATGTGGTCTAATTCTAATGATTCTTGCTTCTTTCCAACATTAAAGCTTATGGAGAACGTAATCTTTACGGTATCCGATGTTAAACTGAGTGCAAATTTAAGACTCTTTAGCTCCCCACAAAGCTATTTAAAAGTCGTTCTCGTAAATCGGCCTCATTCAAAGGATCCATTTATGTTTGGTGCGGTGGATTCTTAATTTGATTTTCAACAACTTGTTTTAATGCCTCATAATACACTCATTCTCGAAAATTATAATTTTCATCGTAACAGGTAAAACATGTTTTGAAATCATAATCGGGACAGCCTTTTCGATCCTTGTATAATGTTTGCAACCAACTCGATATCCTTTTCCAACGTCACATATTTCACACAGATCCTTAAGATCTGGTGTACATTCGAAGCAATTGCAAGCCCTTCCCCAAAAACACTCTTTAGGCATGACTGTTCTTCTCGATAGCTAACACAAGACTACCTAATGTAATGTCTATCGGATACCTGATTAAGTAATGTTTTCTCTTTCAGATTTGCCTGATTGAAATAAGCACAAAAAAATTATCATGAGAATTCTAAACTATAAATAATTCTATATCCGACTGCCCCCTATACTTCGATTTTATCAAACATTGACTTAGTCTAGTTCTGCATAGTGTCATGTTAGATCTAACAAGGTAAAAAACATATTAGGTATAAATCCAGCTTTATTTATATAGTTTCTTGCATTTGGCTAATTTTTTATGCAATTGCTGCCTAATTAGTCAATTTGGAGCACTATATAAATAAAAAAAACCATAGCTTAACTTTGAAAACCAATTATTCAAAGATATATTTTTGAATCCGAGATTAATTTAATTCTTTATCAAAACCAGAGGTGTTTTACATAATAAAAAAATGTAAGTTTTAAGGTAACATAAGCAGTAAATTTTTTAGGTTATGATTACTGAACGCAGTCATAATTTTGCATCATCTTTACAGGTTTCTGAACGCATTCTCCCCCAAAAGTACAAATAGAGCTGCGGCAGTTGCCTCTGTCTTTAGTTCTTCGACAGTCGCAGAGTGAAGACATACCGCATATTAGCCCCGCTAAAATTAATAATAAATAGATTAATAAATCACAATGTCATTTGCCAGTGCTCATGTTGAATCTATTAAAGCGAAGCTTCTTAAATTGGAATCTAATCAAGATCAGATTCCAAATGTAATGAAAAAATGTACAAGTGCTATTCGAAAAATTGCATCTACATTAAAATCTGTCACGACTATTGCCGAGAAGCAACATTTGACTTCATGTCTCGGACAAGTTAAAGTATTGAAAAAGATGCAAGTAATAGGAGGAAACCTATTGGAAAGGAAACACCAACGCACCGAATGAAATGGGAAGATCTACATTCTGCTTTCAAATCAAGAATAAGAACTGGTGTCATAACAAATATCCGCCACACCGATGTTGGGTTGTTTCTGGAAGACTGTGCTGCCCTATCAAAAAGAAGAATCCAGAACGCTTTAAAGAAGGATGATATGTTGAAAGTGTATGCTGTGCTTTGTGCGGAATTTCAATTTACAAAAGCTGATAAAATACTAGCTGAAAATAAATATTTGAATACCAGGAATGCGGTCGTCTATAGAGACAAGGATTTGAACGAGTGGTTCCGAGAAAAGATTCAAAATCCATTGCTAGCTGAACTGGGCGAATTTCAAGAGAAAGATAGTGGCTGGGCGCTCAGTAAAGTAATTAATTTAACGATAAATATTAATAAGTTTAATCCACTTAGGGCAGGTAGTAATAAAGCTTCCCAAATAAATTGTTAACAGAAGGGCGTGTATTAATGTTCATAATGCCGATGAAATGTGTTTTGGATGGGCAATAGTTTCAGATTTGTTTCCTGTTCACTCGGATATTGCTAAAAGAATTTCATCATACCCGAACTGTAGAGATGTGTTGAATCTAAAAGGCATTCAATTTCCTATGATTTTAAAACAAGTTCCTATATTTGAAAAGTAAAAGAATTTATCTATTAATGTTTGTCGACTAGAAAAAAATAACAATAACTATAATGTAATACCAACATACTTAACAAAGAATAACCAGGACAAGCATGTAAACATTTTGATGATACAAGATAATTATTATTGTGAAGAAGATGATGAAACTACATTTGTTCCTCCAAACCAGCATTTTGTATGGATTAAGAGTCTTTCCCGCCTCCTATCATCTCAGTTCAGCAGGCATAAAAAAGCGAAATGCTTGTGTGATCGCTGTCTTCACTATTTTCATTCAGAGGAGAAGCTTAGTCATCATCTTAAAGATTGTATAAAATTAAATATTGGTTCTGTTCTTAAAGTCCCAACAGACGACAAAAAAAAATGGGTTGAATTTAAAGATTTTAAATATAAAGAAAAGGCAGCCTTTATAATTTATGCAGATACTGAGTGTTTGTTGGTTCCCGTAAAAAATGACGAAACTAAAATTACTTAAAAATATCAAAAGCATGTACCCTTCAGCATTGGCTATTATGTTAAATGCTCATATGATGACAGTCTCTCATATTATAAGTCTCATACGGGCCCTGATTGTATGCAGTGGTTTATGGAAGAGCTTTTTGATTTTGCTGCAGATGTAGAAACTATTTTCTTATGCCCTTTGCCTATGTATCGGCTATCTTTGGAACAAGAAACAAAATTTATTTATGCAGCAGAGTGTCATATTTGTGAAAAACCGTTTACGTCCGAAGACAAAAAAGTTAGAGATCACTGCGATTTAACTGGAAAATATCGAGGTCCTGCGCATGAAAATTGCAACCTAAATTTCCAAGATGAACATGCAATACCAGTACTTTTCCATAATATGAGTTCCTACGACGTACATATGGTGCTAAAAGCGTTAGCTGATGTTGCGGGAAAAATGAATGTTTTACCTGTAAACAAAGAAAGATGTATTTCATTCACAAAACATATTCCTGAAAATTTAATTAAATTTAGATTTATAGACAGCTTCCGATTCTTGGCGTCTGCTCTTGATAAATTAGCTTCATATTTAACTGACTTTCCACTTTTAAAATCAGAGTTCAAAGACATAGCCGAGGATCAATTTTCTACATTATTTAAATCATCTTGTAGAGTACCACAGTCCTTTAAATTTCTTATTTCATGAAACAATTTTAAGTAATCTGCATAAAGTAGGTATGATGCATTCTTAACAACTTTTGTGATGCTATTTATGAATAGAAGAAAACGTAGTGGTCCTAGGTTTGAGCCTTGTGGTATTCCAGATGTGGGTTCAAATATTTTGGATTTATACCCCTTTATGTTGACATTAAGCAGTCTGTGTGAAAGATATGACTTAAGAAATTTTATTAAATTTGAATGAAGTCCATACTCTTTATCTAGCTTTTTACATAGAAGACTAAATGAGACCCTATCAAATGCCTTTTCAAAGTCAGTATAGACAACATTCATTTGTCCACGTATATTTAGCACATCCGAAATATGTTATGTCATTGTTAGTAAATTGCTCACAGTAGACCTATTTAAAAAAAAAACATGCTGATAGATTGATATATTATTATGAAGAGATGAATATATATACTTATATATTATGCCTTCAAATATTTTAGCTGGCGTTGATAGTACAGCAATAGGACGGTAATTACTTATTTCTGTTTTAACTCCTCTTTTTTTGAATAGAGGGCACACTTTGGTCTTTTTCCATTCTTCTGGAAATATGTCGGTTTTAATACTTAAATTAAACAAAGTACACAAAGGATATGCCATTATCTCTTCCAAACCTTTAAATATAAACGATGGTATGTTATCTGGTCCAACTGCTTTGGCAACTTGTAAACTTTTAATAGATTAAATTATATCTTTGAGATCAATATGGTTTAAAGAAATTGTTGAGAACTTTAGATCTTGTTCTATACTATTGTTGTTTGTAATGTCAGGCGAATATACACTGGAAAAATAGTCGGCAAATGCATCACATACTTCTACACTTCCCTTAAATTCCTTTCCATTTAAAAACATTTTATTGGGTATGTAAATAGAACCCTTTTTTGAATTAATGTATGACCAGAAAGTCTTTGAATCTGTAGCAATGTTGTTTTGAATTCAATTTAGATAGGTCACTTCAGCTTTTTTTTATTTCTTTTTTTAATTTAGATCTTAATTTTTGAAATTGTAAATGACATGAAACATAATTAGTGTTGCTATGCTTTCTTCTTAATTTTTCCTTTAATTTAAGTTTTTGAATTATTGCTGAATTGGAATATATAGGATATTTTTTAGATTTTTGTTTGGATTTAGGAATGTGCATTTCAAATATATCATAAATTGTACTGTAGAATTCATTTAGGGCCCTATTGACATCATTGTATGCTTTAAGAAATGACCAATCAATTCTAAAAAATCATAGTATATGGAAAGGTAATCAGCTTTTCTAAAATTATATGTGGAGCTATTTGAGGACATTTCTTTAACTTTTACTTCTAGTTGTGGCATAGAAATTTGAACAGTGGGATGGTGTCTGTCTTCTGGAACCAAGCAGAAATCATTTCGATTAACTTGACAGTTTTATGTTGCAATTACCACATCTAATATTCGATTGTTACAGTTTTCAACATAATTGAATTGATTAGCATCATAAAAGCTTAAAAACTGTTTAAAACTAGTAACTAGGTTATTTGTTTCTGCAGTATCTAAATATCTTTTTAAATATGGTATATTAAAATCTCCAATTATAGGGGAGGCCGGTCAAATCCCATGCACCTAAGGAAATTTATTTCTTAAAAATACATCTTACCTATGCTCAAAAGCGGCTTTTGTTTACATGTACCTACATGACTTAAGTACACTTTATGGCAATTAAAAGTTATTTTAAAGCCATATTTTGGATGATATGCAAGATTTTACAAAAAGTGTCATTACGCGGAATTACCCAGGCTATTGGGTAATTCCGCGCATCAAGTGGGGCAATAACACGCAGCATGTTATGAGTAATTTTGAGCTGAATTGATTATCTACACTCTTGACAGTCAAATAAAGCAAATATTTTGAATGGTAATATATAATTTCATTAAATATAAGGATTAAAAAACAAAACAAAAATATTTAAGTACCCTAAATACGTAACATAAAAAAATACTCATATTTTGTTAAGGCTCATGTCACAAATATATGCCTTGGGAGAGTCCTACCCACTGCATTGTGCGTGTGACCAGTTTGAGCAAAGAGTGCATCGATACCACAATTCTCGATTTTGGCCGAACTCCCCACAAACTAAGCATATGTCGGTGTTAGTAGGGTCGACGTCATCAAGTTCATCGTCATCACATAGCGCTGGCTATGATGAAAATCATAGCCAGAATTAGTGTCCGAGTCAGAATCTCCAAGATGCAAGTTTTTTACATGGCATGGTTTCTTAGTCGTTTGTTTTGATGTTTTTCTAGTGAATGACAATTATCTTTTCTTTTGTTCATTTTTCTTAGATTCATTACTTCCTTTGATTTTTCTTTTCTTTCTTTTCTTCTTTCTGTTTCCGTTTTTCTCGAGTGATCTCCAACTGTTCTTTTAAAGGGGTAGCTGTGAGAATTTCTGAATGCTTTTTTGAATGTGAATTATTAACTTTCTTTAAAACGAGCCGTGGAATTGCTGCTAGCTTCTCTAGTTTTGCTCTTAAAGGTGGCGAGTCGCTATTAATAATACAATCACTTGAGGGGCCTGGTTGAGGTTCACTGGTTTCATTCTTATGTTGATTTTGATTTACATTTTCCAGGTTTTCGTCTTTTTTTTCTGACAATTTTCGTTTATTTATTGTTGCATTAAGATCAACTTGAGGATGTTGAAGTGTAGGAGTATTTTCGAGAGTGGGAAAGTCATCTTCAGAAAATTTGTCTGGATTTAACGGCCAAATTCCGGCTGCTAGAAATCCAGAAATACCTTTGTCCACTGTTGCCACTTTTATATATGCCTTGCTAAAAATTTCTGCCAAATCGTAGTGTGTAATTTTTTGATGCTGGTGAGTTTTCATAAACAAATCACATTCTCGATTAAAAGCATTCTTTAGAGGACCATAAACGGTAAGATCCAACGGTTGCATCCTATGAAGGGGTAATGACAACATATCAATGCCATGTTCTTTGCAATAATTGTATACTTCTACCGAAGGGTGACTTGAATGGTTGTCAAGCACTAAAAGTACTGGATCCTCGGGGGTGGGTTTAACATTCTTACAAAAATGACTTATCCATTCCAAGATCAATCTTTCATTTATCCAGCCATTTTTAGAGCAGTGGTATATAGCTCCAGGTGGGCCATTTTTTGCTAAACTAGGATTCATTCTCTGGCGGGGGAATATAAACATGAGTGGGACATAGTATCCGACTGCACTCATGGAACAAACACTGTTTTCCCGCGTTCCCAAGATATTGCCGAACCCACCTGTTTTTGTCCTTTGGGCGCATAAACTTTCACTGGTTTTTGAACCGTCGATATCCCTGTCTCATCGACATTATATATGCGACTCTCTGAAAATGTATTTTTATCCATAACTTTCATTAGATTTTGAAAAAAACGGTCAACTTCTGTTTTATTAAATGCAGTTATTCGATTAAGGCTTGTGCCCTCCGGTTTCCTAAGGCTAATGTTGGGATTGCGCCTTATAAAAAGGGTTAACCAGTCTTCCCCAGCTATTTTTTATTCGTCATCAAAAGGATGATTTAAATTGTTTGTTACAGCGAAGCTGTATGCTAGTCGTCGCAGTTCTAAGGGGGTCATTCAAAAGAAAACCTTTGCTAATTGTAGGACATGTTGAGTTAAAATTTATTCCTATTCATTGCTAAACACTGGATTTCTCCCCAAATAGGCAACACCGAAATTGTTGGATTTTAGCCTGCCACGCAGAGTAGACTCAGGAATATTAAAAGTTCTTCCTACCTCTCGGACAGCTCGCCCACTTTGTATAGCGTCTATTGCAGTCTGCAACTGTTAACGGGAACATTTGCCTTTTTCTGTAGTACGCTTATATTTTCGGGTCATATTAACTGCAACAAACAGAAAAAAGCCTTTATTTACCAAACCTAGTATTACCGCGCGAAATTACCCCGTTACTAACGCGTGGTGCTGCCCCAAAGAATATATTGAATTTTAACCTTGGCTCAACAAAAAACAAAGAGCTTTTTAGTAGCTTCTAAATGTGCAAAACAATTGTATTACTACATAGAAGCTTTTATAATAGTATTATGCAAATAATTAATGTGCATGAGTTTTTCAAACACTCACCTGAATATTCGTAAAAATAAGATGAAAATGTCAAAAATTACTATATCACTCGCGGCAGCCATGAAACGACTGCTCACTGCTGGGGGTATGGGATAAATGGCGGTGACTTAAAATTAGAGGTGGGTAACTCGCGAGTGAGTTAACTCGAAGAGTCAACTCGTTTAAGGTAGTCACTGAGCTGCTCGACTCGTTATTATTTGCATGACTCTCGACTCTTTCGTATGTTCGTGTTTGGACCATCGATATCTTAGTGTCAATGGTTTGGATCGACCGATGCGATGGGTAGAGATAGGCTGGGAGTCAACTCGGTGTTTTGGCTCCCTCGACTCGTTTTTATTTGTATGGCTCTCGACTCTTTCGTGTTTGAACGTTTAGACCGACCAAGGCAACTCGACGGGCCAGTTAGAGATAGGCCGGGAGTAAGTCGACTCGGTGTTTTGGCTCCCTCGACTCGTTTTTATTTCCACGACTCTCGACTCTTTCGTTTGTTCGTGTTTGGACCGACCAACACAAAAGGCCAGGTAGAGATAGGCCGGTAGTCCACTCGGTGTTTTGGCTCCCAAATATGATTTGAGTCATGGGATCATCTGCCCGCCATTAGATTAGTTTTCAAATTTTATCGATTAGGAAAAATAGATACATATGAAAGTTAGTTTTTGATATTGGTATGAAGTATAGATATGAATATAATAAAACATGCGATTTAAAAATATTCGAGTCGTCTTGATTGATGCTTTTGTGTTAGTGCCTGTTTCATTTCGTAATCGCTTAAGTAGATATAAATACCCCTTTTCCACACTTGATGGGAATACTGGATTATATTAATCAATTGAGGCGAATATCTGCCAGAGAAATTACTTTATTTGTGATAAAAACACACTAATATTTTCTCTAACAGAGAAAATAAGAATTAAACCAACAAAATATAAATAATTTAAATTAAAACAGAACAGTTATAATCAAATAATTCATTAACAGAATGAATCAAATCAAATGAAATAGAAAATAACCAAATGACCGAATACCTATCATCTAGATTTAAAAAATTAGAATTAATATTCTTTTATTCCAAATTCAAGTGTACAACTCATGCGTAAATCCATTATCTTAGCTTCACGAAAGACGTTTAAATTCTGAAACCATTCGACTCTTTTCGAGTCAACTCTCCGAGTTAACTCTATAATAAGAGTCTGAGTTAATGAGTTAACTCACTGGATAGAGTCACATTGCCCAACCCTACTTAAAATGCCTTACAGAGATGGCAGCACATAAACCTCGCTCTAAAGGTATGTCACAAATTAGAAACGGCTGTGCGCGGTATTCCCCAGTGCGCGGCATTTGGCCGGTCTCTCCTAAGGGAATTTAAGTTACAAAAATAAAACTGGGCTTCAAGAAAATTGTATAAATTTTGATAGGACTGTTGAGAACAATTAGGGGTTATATACACACTAAAAATATATACGCATTTACATAAACTAATATCAACTTTAACACATATAATATCTATATTACTATCATTAAAATTTAATTTGATTGCTTGTACATCAAACTTCCATTTTATTGCAATTAATACACCCCCTCCTCTAGATTTGTAATTATTACCATGATCTCTATCTGACCTAGAAATCCTAAACATACTAGGTAAAATTTCTGCATCACTTACACTTTTATGTAACCATGTTTCGCTTAATACAATTATATCATAATCTTCTGATGTGGCCCACACATTACTTTGAAATTCGCTAATTTTAGAGTTCAATCCACGTACATTTTGATATATTATCCTTACCATATTGTTTTTTATATCTATTGTCGATAAAAATGGGGTTGTCTTCGGTACCCGCCGCGTAAATTTTTAGTCATTCCAGTGGTTCTTTGAAATCCTCTTCCTAGAAATATAAATGGTTTGATGACTACATTAACAGGCCAAATATTGGAGTTCAAAATTAACGGTTCCATTTCGGGAGCTACAGAAATCTTGAAGGAGCTTCGATGATCGTCCTGGTTCAGTTTCTCGCACTTGAGCACAGTAATCTTGTTCTCGCTCAAATGGTTTTTAATCTGCTCCTCATTACAGTCTGTAGATAAATTGCCCAAATAAAACCATTTTTGTTCAACAGCTGCAACAATCTGAGATGTGCTGCGTGAAGTACCTTTTACTGCACCTCTCAGATTGGCTGAAGATGAAGCTTGCACCAGATCTACTATATTTAAGGAATTTGAAGAATCTTTGGGCTTTTGTTGTTCCCTTCTATTTATGCCATTGGCACGCGTGATCCTATTGGCCGAAATAGTTGGATTTTTAGTAAGAAAGTTCACAAGATCTTTGTTACTGCTTATTATAGCTTGAGAAATATTTTCAAGCTAGGTGGTTAGCAACGCAGATTGGTTTTCTAGTTCCATATGAAGAATATCTTCCAAATTGCCTTCCTTTTCTGTAGATAAGCCGGTAGGAATGTAATCAATAGACTATACAATGGAATTTTGTGACTTCACTTGTTGCAATTTTTTTTTTTTGCAGTGGCACACACACTAAAGGGAGAGCCTATGACGCTCGACGAGCGGTGTGTGTGCGAAGATGTTGATTGACACAGCTCTTGAATATTTGTAAGTTGTAATTAGTGGGAAACAGATGTCCTGGGAGTGAGTTCCACAGTGATGCAGTGCGCCAGACAAAGGAGTTCTTGCAAAGCGATGTTCTAGGTGTTTCCAGTTGTACGACGAACTGGTGCGCTCCTGCCGTCTGTCATGACTGTCTGACAGGAGCTGCCTGGATTGGGATGAGGCGGACCAAATCCTGGGAACATGTGCCGTGAAAGTATCTGTAAAACAGAGATATATCGGCAACATGTCTGCGATGTTCCAGACTATCTAGATTCTGGGTCAACTCCGGGTCGCCGACGAGACGCACAGCTCTCTTCTGAATGGAATCCAGCAGCTTTAGGGTGTGCTTTGATGCGGCACCCCAGATATGTGAGCAATACTCTAAGCACAGTCTTATTTGCGCTTTGTAGAGCAAGAGCAACTGCTGCGGTGTATAGAGTTTTTTGTTGCGAAATAGCGCACCAAGCTTCTGGGAGGCTGATTTTGCGATGTTAGCAACGTGGTCATGTCGGGACATATTGCTGTTGCCCGAGATACCCAGCAGTCCGATTGAAGAGGATGAAGGAATGGTCGACCCTGCCATAATGATGTCAGGGCCCGCTGTATTGGCCCTCTTGGTAAACGTGACTGCTTGGGTATTTGCTGCATTGAACTGGACCAAATTTCGGTCGCCCCAAGTTTGAACTTTCTCTAGGTCTTGATTAATTGCTGTAATCGGCTCCTGTCTGCGGTGATGAGTCTCAGTCGCTGGTAAGGGTTGTTCTGATCTAAAGTGGGAGACAAGGGTACCGTCATCTGCAAAACTGTAGACAGGATTATTTCTTTCGGTCAGCAGATCATTAATATAGATGAGGAACAGAGTTGGTGAAAGTATTGCGCCCTGAGGCACGCCCGCGTTGATGGTGAATGTGTCCGAGATGTGTCCATCGACTACAACGTGCAGAGATCAGCTGTTAAGGAAACTGGCAAGCCAGCTGCAGAGAGAGGCTGGCAGTCCGAAAGACGGTAGTTTGTTGAGCAGTCCGTCATGCCAAACTCTGTCGAATGCCTTTGAAATATCCATCGCAATCGCTCGAGACTCTCCGTAGTTCTCAATTGCCCTACTCCATATATGAGTGACATAGGCCAATATATCTCCTGTCGATCTCTCTTTGCGAAAGCCGTATTGATTATCGCTGATTATTTTGTTGTTCTCGAGGTACTTGAGTAGTTGCTGATTGACTACACGTTCCATGACTTTGGAGATTATTGGAAGGCAATTGGACGATAGTTTGAGGGCGTGGTTTTCTTGGCTTTTTTTGGAACAGGTTGCACTCGAGCGACTTTCCAAGAAGATGGGTAAATCCGTTTTCCGTAAGACAGAGAAAATAGCCTGGAAAAAACGGGTGTTAGTTCGTTGGCGCAGTTCTTTAACACGATGGCAGGTATTCCGTCCGGTCCTGATGCCTTTTGCGTATCTAGATTTTTAAGGATTTTACGAATATTACGGTGATGAAATTTGACTTATGCCATGGTAGTGTTGATGTTCGATATGGTGGGGAGAGTCTTGCCTTGGGAAACGTCTAAGGTAGAGTGCGAAGAAAACATTTTGGCGAGCATGTTTGCTTTTTCCTTGGCTGTAGTCGCCGTAATGCCACGTTCGTCTGTCAAAGGTGGGAGAGACGTTTCTGTAAAGTTGCTACTTACTGTCTTTGCTGCCTTTATTCCTGATCCTTTGATTGTGTTTGTCCTTAGTTTCGTCGATAACCTGCTTGCATTCGTTTGTCGCTTCGACAAAATAATTGCGATTTTCAGCGGTCTGATTTTGCTGCCAGTTCTTGTAGGCTTGCTGTTTCCTACCCACAGCTCTTTCCCATCTTCTGTCGAACCAGGGCTTTCCTTTTGATGGTAACTTGATGGAATTTGGGATGTATGCTTCCATTCCTGAGATTACTTGCGTGATCTTTTCGCAGCAGACTGACGGGTCGTCAGCGCCAAAGCAGACGTCGAGCCAAGGAAAATCTAGGTAGAACTCCCTTAGATCATCCCAGTTTGCAGAATTGTAATGCCAGATTTTGCGAGGCAATGGTGGATCCTTCTGTATGGGTGGCAATTCACAAACCGTTGTGGTCGGAAGTACCTAATGGCGGACCAACTGTAACTGTGTACTGGCCAGGATTGGTGGTTAGAAAAAGATCCAGAAGAGTGGCGAATTCGCCCCTCTCTGAGATTCGAGTTGGTTCGTCTACAATTTGAGTAAGCCCGCAGCTGATGGCGAATGCTTCAGCCTCTCTACCTTCGTTGTCGGTCTTGTTGTGATGTTTGAGCCAGTTGATGTTGTGGGCATTGAAGTCTCCCAGAACGATTATTTCTGAACT